>SJYV01038341.1:359351-376475 GCA_006410875.1 Neotragus pygmaeus
GGCCGCACCCGCCGCCCGAGATCGCCTCACCCGCTACGCCGGGGCCGTTCCCGGGAGCCAGCTTCAGGCGCCAAGGGGCCTGAAATGCGTGGGGCTCGTAGTCGGGGACGGAGGAGGGGGTCCGGGGAGGCCGAGGAAGGGAAGGGGGAGATCAGGCAGCGCCGCCATTTCCTGCGGCCGTGGCCGACAAGGAATCCGGGCGTCAGGCGGAGAGCGGCCGAGCTGGGACAGTAGGGGTCGGCCGAGCGGTGCTTCGACGGGTAGGGGTGGGGGCGGGGTCCCGTGCACTCACGCTCCGCTCCAGTAGCCGAACTGCCTCTTGCTCTCTCACTAGCGACTGACAGAGAAACGGAAGTGACGGCAGCAGGAGACGCCGGCCCCGCCCCGCTGAGACTACGCACACGCGATGGGGCGTGGCTTCCTCGCCAAAAACCGACACCGAAACCCTTTCCAGGGCCTTAAAGGGCCCGCCGCTCATCCTGAACTGATACTCGGAAAGATGCAGCCAAGATTGGATTTAACTGTGAGTGAAAGAGGGAACGAGTTAAACTTGAATGACGAGCAACGATGGTTTTTCCAGTAGTCATATATAGATGTGCGAGTTGGACTATAAAGAAAGCTGAGCACCGAAGAATCGATGCTTTTGAACTATGGTGTTGGAGAAGACTCTTGAGTCCCTTGGACAGCAAGGAGATCGGACCAGTCTATCCTTAAGGAAATTAGTCCTGAATATTCATTGGAAGGACCAATGCTGATGCTGAAACTCCAATACTTTGGCCACCTGATGCTAAGAACTGACTTATTTGGGAAAACCCTGATGCTGGGAAAGATTGAAGGCTGGAGAAGAAGGGGACGACAGAGTATGAGATGGTTGGATGGCATCACCGACTCAATGGACATGAGTTTGAGTAAACTCAGGAGTTGGTGATGGACAGGGAGGCCTGGCGTGCTGCAGTCCATGGGGTCGCAAAGAGTCCGACATGACTGAGCGACTGAACTGATGAGCACCGTGCTTTGCACTTGTTCCGTAAATGTTTCTTGTGTTAAAGTGAAATGTCTGAAAAAAGATCTGAAAAAGAACAACACTTCTGGCCCATTTTCCAAGAAATGATCCTTGCCTGCTACTCCCTACTCTGGTATTTGATCCTGGCTGGTAGAATTCAAAGGAAGGAAGCCACAGTCATAACGTTTAATTCCAGAAAGTGCAAAAATGTCTTCCTTACCACACACCCACACACTTATTCCTAAACTGAAGTTCTGGGAACTCCATGGAAGTCCAGTGGTTAGGACTTCACTTTCACTGCCAGATGCCTGAAGTTCAATCCCTGGTCAGGGAACAAAGATCCTGCAAGTTGTGGGGCAAAAAAAAAAAGTACCTAAAGTTCTGCAAATGTGAGCTCACAGAAGACAAGAGATATCCATGCTATAAGCAGAAATATGACTCATAGAGTCTTTGAATCTATATTTAATGAATGCCTACTATAGCCAAGAATACATATTCAACACACATTTTTCAAGCATCCACCATGTTCCAGGCACTGCAGTGAGGCACTTCACATATAACACTTGTCCTAATAAGCACTTTCCAGTGTAGAAATGATTGTTCTCTCCATTTTATAAAGAAACCAAGGGTTTACAAGGTTAAATAAGTTCTGCTGTAGGTGATACAGAGAATGAGTCATGATTCAAACCCTGGATGTTGCAGACTGAGGGAGACCTCAAACGCTCTAGCCCACTTCTATGCATGCACCATCAGGCTACATGACTACTTCTTAAAAATGAAATACTTGCTGTCTAGTTCCTTTTATGCAAAGCACAAAAAAAAGCAAAAATAATCCATAGCAATCTAGGTCAGGTTAGCCTCAGGGGACTATCACTTGGAGTGAGTATGAAGGAATCTGCTGGGATGCTGAATACATCTTGGTCTGGGTGGTAGTTAGATAGGCATTGTTCAATTGCTAAATCATGTCTGTCTCTGTGACCCCATGGACTGCAGCACTCTGGGCGTCCTTGTCCTTCACCTGTCTCCTGGAGTTTGTTCAAACTCATGTCCATTGAGTCGCTGATGCTATCCATTTCATCCTCTGCTGCCCTCTTCTCCTCTTGCCTTCAATCTTTCCTAGCATCAGGGTCTTTTACAATGAGCTCTTCGCATCAAGTGGCCAAAGTATTGGAACTTCAACTTCAGCATCAGTGCTTCCAGTGAACTTTCAGGGTTGATTTCCTTTAGGATTGACTGTTTTAATCGACTTGCTGTCCAAAGGACTCTCAAGTCTTCTCCAGCATCACAGTTCAAAAGCATCAATTCTTCAGCTCTCAGCCTTCTTTATGGTCCAGCTCTCACATGCGTACATGATCACTGGGAAAACCATAGCTTTGATTATACAGACTTTTGTTGGCAAAGTGATTTATCTGCTGTTTAATATGCTGTCTAGGTTTACCATAGCTTTTCTTCGTAGGAGCAAGCATCTTCTAATTTCATGGCTGCAGTCACCATCCACAATGATTTTGGAGTGGAAAAAAATAAAGTCTGCCTCTGTTTCCACTTTTTTCCCATTTATTTGCCATGAAGTGATGGGACTGGATGCCATGCTGTTCGTTTTTTTGAATGTTGGGGATTTTTTTTTAGAAATTAATTGAACACATTTTTATTGAGCATCTACTATGTACACCAGACACTGACCCAAATGCTGGTGGTACAAATACAGCAGAAGAGAAAACAGAAAAAAACCTCAGCCCTTACAGAGCTCCTGAAGCTTACATTCCTGTGAAATTAAGGCAAGAAAACTAATCCATGGAGAAAAGGACAAGTTATGAGCCAAAGAACAGTTACTCTGAGGAGTTACAAAATGGATCCTCTTCTTGAAGTCAGAAAGAAACAGTGAAGTCCCTATGGGGTCACTCAAAAAGACAGGGCCCTGCTGAGCTCCCTGACCCAAGTCTGAGAAAATAAGAGCTCACATTCTCCCCTTTACTACAATCTGAGGGTGGAGGTCAATGCACCGTGCTCTCTAGGAGGTCCACAAGACCATGTAAGAGTCTTATCTCCAAACCAGTGGAAAGCAATGGTCGTGCAAATTTGTTTCAGTCAAGACAAGAGTCTCTCAAATATGAAATTCAATGAAGATGAACAAAACTGCAAGTGATTTAAAAAAAAAAAAAAGAACCATGAAACAAAAATTGTTTATGGCATAATACTTGAGAACATAGAAGAGATTTTTGCCTAAGAAAATATTTAATCCTTAGCCCGAAAGTAATAAAATAGAAAATTACTATGAACTAGGGTAGCAATTTTAAATACACTCAGATAATTTTGATTTTAAATGTTCTGCTTTTCTAAAGTAAGACAAACTTGAAAGTATTTAGTCAAACTTGGTTTTTTGAAATGGTCTAATGTACAAGCCATTTCTTGATTGTCTCCTAATGATTTATTTAGTACTGTCTGGGCTCCTGCATCCTCATTGTTTAATCAGGCCCCAGCCTCTTAATATTCCACCAAGCCTGGACTGGTTTGGACCCAGATGTGGAACAGAGTGACTCTTTTGATGTTTACATGTATCTGTGTGTCTCCATTCCAAAGGTAAATGTACATGGTTTAGAATAACTTATTTTACAAGCACTCCATTTGGGAGACACATTGAGATTTAATGAAAGCCATATTCTGCTAGATAATGATGGTCTGTGTCAGTGTCTCACCTGAAAGGGAAACGTGGAAGCTCAGGGTTCATATGTTGGTTGTTCTGGTTTTTATTTGCTCGACTGTGCCTGTAATCATATCATTCAGAAACCTAAAGTGCAGACACATCTTGCTCCTAATGTGTCATGTTGAATCCTGCCTAACCTCTTTCCGCACCTCCCCACTATGACTGCATTCAAAAATACTTCTCTGTCTCCCTGCTGAGATGCTTACAATTTAGTGCCTCTTAATAAGCAGTGGTTCTACTGCTTGATTGTAAATTGCAGTTGTATTTCTAATGAGTAAAGGAACCAGTGGTATAACACTGTGAGGATTTCCTGCTCCTTACCTGGTTTTACTTCCTGCTGTGTGAACATTTGTTTCTTGCTATATTGTATAGTAATAGCTTTCCAAACTGAAGATTTGTGACTAATTTTTTTGGTATGGGTGATGCTGGACTCTTATCATTTGAAATGTTATTCTACTTTTACAGTAAAACCTCATTGATTCCTCCTGGAATTGAAGATAATGACTTAAAGTTGAAGGGTTTGCTAAAGCAAATTAATTGTACGTAAGGAAGCCTGATGGGTCTGCACTACTTAAATGCTCTTTAAAAATCACCCTTTCCCCACTTGATATGCATAGTTTCTAATCACTCTCATCAACTATATTAAAATACCTTCCATAAGGATCTTTATGTGGCCACACCTTTATTTAGATACACTGAATTTGCTCTTTATACCTGATAGATATACACACATATTTAATGGAGGATTTAAATTTTTTTTTCACTTGTGAACATTTTTCACTTAATCAAATTTGCCTTGCCATAATGAATTTTTAATTAATGATGATTTATTGTAGCTTATTTTTCTCTCAGTGCATCTTCCTGAGTCTGAGTCTTGCTGTAGTCTGTTTCCATTTTGGTTTTCAAATTGTTTCTTTCATTTACAGTCTCTTAAAGCCAATGGGCCCTGTTCTGTTTTGTGATGGCACAAAGACTTCTAGGAAACTTGTACAATGAATGTTGAGTTTTAAGCCAGCTTTTTCACTCTCCTCTTTCACCCTCATCAAGAGATAGGCATATATAGGTGTAATGCATGCACGCACACATGCTAAGTCGCTTCAGTCATGTCCCACTCTGCAACCCCATGGACTGTAGCCTGCCAGGCTCCTCTGTCCATGCAATTCTTCCAGCAAGAATACTGGAGTGGTTTGCCATGCCCTTCTCCAGGGGATCTTCCCAACCCAGAAATCAAACCTGCATCTCTTCTGTCTCTTGCATTGGCAGGCAGGTTCTTTACCACTAGCACAACCTGGGAAGCCCATTCAGATATAAAATTTCACTTGATACTTGTGTATTTTACAAAATAGAAGATAGACTTTGATGAGAAAAATGAAAAAGTCAAAAATAAAAATATGAAAGTTAAACTGTAAAAAGATAAAACTCACTCAGGAACCACTGTTCCAGCATGGTAGCTTGCGAGCCTGGAGTTTACACAACCAAAGGTAGTTAGAGAAGCCCGCCCCCTCACTGACTATGACCAGCCAACTGGAGTTCCCTTGGGGCCAGCAGTGCCCTGGGGCTTTGTAGGAGGTGTTTGATTGGACTGAGCTTATGTAGTGGGGTAACTAGAGGATCATTGGGTGGCCTGGGTGCTGAGAGCCGTGGCAATGGTTCTCTCTGGCTATGGAAGGACAGAGTCCAGGAAACTGGGGGGAGTCATTTGACTCACAGTATCTGCTCCCTCCCCTCCAAGACGGGCTTCCCAGGTGGCACTAGCGGTAGAGAACCCACCAGGTGATGAAAGAGACAGAAAAGATGAAGGTTCCATCTCTGGGTCTGGAAGATCCCCTGGTGGAGGAAATGGCAACCCTGCTCCACTATCTTAGCCTGGAGAATCCCATGGACATAAGAGCCTGGGGGGCTACGGTCCATGGAGTCACAGAGAGTGGGACAAGACAAGTCACTTAGCATGCACATACTCCTCCAAGATAGAAAGAGCTACAACTCTCTTTACTCAAGTGCAGGAAACTACCCAAAGGTCCTTCCCCAGTTTCCCTCATTTCATAAACTGTGTACTGAGCATCTACCATATGCCAGAACTGCTCTAAGTGCTGGGAATTCAGGAATGAATAAACTGACTGGTTCACTGTAAACTCATGGAGCAGACAATAAGCAAGTAAAGAATTAAACAGAGATGGTAATTTCAAATAAGTGCTAAAAAAATAAAAGAAAGACAAGATGAAGTAGTAAAGAGTGTTGTTGCTACTGCTGCTGCTGCTGCTATGTTCGGGTGAAGTTAATTCAGACCCTGAAAGGGGTGAAATGGGAGTATTCAGGCAGGGACCCTAATGAAAAGAGACAGCCAAGCTAAAATGGAGGTGCTAGGGGTTCAAAGCAGAGAAAGAAGCATGTGCTAAGGCCCTAAGGTTGAGATGAGTTTAAATAACAGCATATTCTCCTGACATAGAACCCCACTGGAGACCATGGGCTGTACAGAGGGGGAGCCCACACGGCACCTCCCCAGGCTCAATGCCAGGGCTGCCCAAGCCCCAGGAAATGCCAGCTCTGCAGAGTTACCAGAGCCCAGTTCTAGCCTTTCTCCAAGATCCACGATGGCACCACTGCCTCTTCCTCCTCACCCATCACTCCTCTTAATCAGCACCAAGGAATCCCGAAGCTTCCCTCCTGTGGGTTCTGTGCCCAGAGGAATAGATTGAGTTAGCCAAGAGTTTGTTCTTTGAGGTATCAGTATACGTGAAATGGGCTTCCCTCATAGCTCAGCTGGTAAAGAACTTGCCTGCAATGCATGCCACCCCGGTTCGATTCCTGGGTCAGGAAGATCCCCCGGGAAGGAATAGGCTACCCACTCCAATATTCTTGGGCTTCCCTTGTGGCTCAGCTGATAAAGAACCCACCTGCAATGCAGGAGACCTGGGTTGACCCCCTGGAGAAGGGAACGCCTGAAGAATTCTACGGACTGTATAGTCCATGGGGTTGCAAAGAATCGGACACGACTGAGCAACTTTCACTTCACATACATGAAATGGTACAAGACTCTGTGTAATTGTCAAGTGAAAACTACAGCCACAAATACTATAAAATTTCAGAGACCTGGGCCTCTGAATTGGAATAGACTGAGAATGCTTTGAAGAGGAAAACAACCTTAAGCTTGACCAAGGGAGAGGAAAGAGAACCTTTGAAGCAGGAATAGAGGAAGACTCAGCTAGGTATGACCACAAAATGAGTAAGGTACATTTAGAGGCTATGAGCAGTGGATTCTATCGGTGTAGAAAAATAGCATGGAGGAACAATAGGAAATTCATCTGGAAAAGCAAAGTGAAACCAGATGGCAGAGGGCCCTTAATGAAGTGCAAGGAGTTTGGATTTTATCACATGGAAAAAGAAAGGACTGAGATGTGGTTTGGGGTTCAGGGCAGGCAACCCTAAAATGTGCCAGTTTGTTACATGGATTACTTTAAGTTGAAATTACTTCAGAAACAGCTAATACATGAAGGACATTCTGACCCTCTTTTTTCCCCTTGTGAGCAGGAAATAAATCTCCCATGTGAAAAGTACCCTCCCTGGAGCAAGAGATAGAGAGGCATCCTTTATTACCAGAGACAGGGACTTCAAGGCCAAGAAGTTGTAGAAAAAACCTTGTTACATCTTTACTAATTCACTACCCCAAGCCCAAACTTTTCTGTCTTGCCAGTTCACAAATTTATTTTTCCTTTGTCTAAGAAGGATTAAAGAAATTGCCCGCTTCGGTCACTTCTTTAAATCTCCTATTCTCCTGCACATACAAATTAAATTTGGTTTCCTCCTTTTAATCTGTCTTGTGTCAATTTAATTATTAGACCAGCCAGAAGAACCAAGAGGGACAAGGGGGAAATTTCCCCTCCTTGATAGGCTGAAAAAAGAAGAAAGAACTGAAAACTAGACACACTATAGCAGAGGTGGTTCTGTTATGGTAAGACGTGATGAATTCCTAGAATATCAAAGTCACTTTCATTTGGACCTGGCCCAAGCTGATGGGCTTCCCAGGTGGCCCTAGTGGTAAAGAATCTTCCTGCCAGTGCAAGAGATGGAAGAGTTGCAGGTTTGATCCCTGGATCAAGAAGATTCCCTGAAGGAGGGCATGGCAATCCACTCCAGTATTCTTGTCTGGAGAATCCCATGGACAGAGGAGCCTGGCAGGCTATGGTCCACAGGGTTGCAAAGAGTCTGACATGACTGAAGCAACTTGGCATGCATGCATGCCAGCTGAGCTATCTATGCACCTGTCCAGGTCCAACAGAGGGAGCAGTAGGAGTAATAAGGGAAAGGAAGGTCTGTTCTTCTAAACTTAAACCACTGGGTCCAAATAACTCTGCTTTGAAATTCATTTGCCTGAATGCAGAGAAGAGAGGCAACCTTCCTTCTTTGTCACTGATTATTGCACAGCTGTGGAACTGTGTGGGCTCAAGGCGGCCACCAAAAATAAACTCGTAGGTCCCAATGTGCAACAGGAAAGGACATGTACCTAAGGAGAGAAAGGAGGCCATGGGCCCAGCAGGATGACACGTGGTAAAAACAGCATTCCATAGTGACCAGCAGGCCCTGGGTCCATCTCACTCCCTGCAGCAAGTGGTCCAAGAAGAGTCCTCTCAGGGCCACTATCACAGAGAATGTATGGGGTGCAGAAGTCCAAAATATGAAGAGGGAGGCCAAGTGGAGGGATGTTCAGGGATTTGGTAAAATAGAAGCAGAATCCTGAAAAGTTCTGAATACAAACATGAAATGGCATGGAAGTCTTGGGGTGCGGGGGATGGGAGTGAACAATTTTTCCAGTAGTCATGTATGGATGTGAGAGTTGGACCATAAAGAAGGCTGAGCACCGAAGAATTGATGATTTTGAACTGTGGTGTTGGAAAAGACTCTTGAGAATCCCTTGGACTGCAAGGAGATCAAACCAGTCAATCTTAAAGGAAACCAACCCTGAATATTCACTGAAAGGACTGATATGGAAGCTGAAGCTCCAATACTTTGGCCACCTGATGTGAAGAGCCGATTCATTGGAAAAGACCCTCATGCTGGGAAAGACTGAAGGTAAGAGGAGAAGGGGACGACAGAGGATGGGATGGTTGGATGGCATCACTGACTCAGTGGACGAGAGTTTGAGCAAGCACAGGGAGAGAGTGAAGGATAGGGAAGCCTGGCGTGCTGCAATTCTTGGCGTCACAGAGTTGGACACAGCTTAGTGACTGATCAACAGCAATGGAGCAATTAGGTCCATGGTGCACACCCAGCCAACCCTTGAAGGAGAAGGCAGCTAAATCTTTTCTGGGAAAATCAGACAGGAGATGGTCTGTGTGAAGAGTTAAGGGACAAATAGACTACTGAAGATGGAGTCAAAGTCTGAGCATTAATGTGAAAACATCCCTCCCCAAACTCTTTACCCCCTTCTAGTGCTATTTGACTTTTTAAAAAGTATAGGCAAAAATACAAATTAATTCCTTAAAAAAACATACTTTATGAAACTGTGAATCATAATGAAATAAAGTGACCATGCATGACTACAGCCTGCCAGCTTACCAGGCTTCTCAGTCCATGGGATTTTCCAGGCAAGAATACCGGAGTGGGTTGCCATTTCTTGTTCCAGGGAATCTTCCCAATCCAGGGATTGAACCCATGTCTCCTGCAAGTCTCCTGCATTGGCAGGAAGATTCTTTTCCATCAAACTACCAGGGAAGTCCATCCTTCTTGTACTTGCTGTTTTTGTTTTTTTGTTTTTTTTTTTTTTGAGTACCTCTAGGTCAAAATAATGTTGATGTCAATATTAAGGCATATTTTGGGATGACATATTTGGTCTCCTTCAAAATCCTGCTTAATGTTCCAGGTAAACCAAGCATGCATAAATGAACATAGAATCCTCTGCATCTCCATCCTTTGCCCCTTTAACGGAAATTTTAATTCAGTCTGTGTCACTGAGGGGACCAAGTGGTGTGCCTGTGGTAGGTTTGGGTTTCATTTCTCTGAGCTTTAAGAGGTGGAGAATGGTTAAGGAAGTATGAATTTTTAGAAGCAGGGAGATATGATACTTTGCATGCAAATTTAGCTGGTTCCATTTTCCTGGGTTATGGTTCCTGGCAAAACTATTGGGAAATGTTTGTTCAGAAGTGATTTCTATTATTTTTAAGTAAATATAATGTCAAAAAAATTTACATTTGAGTAAAAGAGAAAGGAGAAATTTTATTTATAGCAAAATAGTATTGCAGTTGCTTCCAACAAGAGGTAAGCAAAACCTGCATGTATTTCTACAGGATGGCGATGGGAGTTGCTCCTTTCACAAAAAACTCCTAGAGGGAATCTTTGGATATGAAGACTCCAGTTCCTGGTTCAAATCTGGGTCTAGAAAACAGTGGATAATGCAAAAAGAAGGCCAGGGGGCTTCCCTCCTGCTTCCGTGGTAAAGAACCTGCCTGCCAATGCAGAAGACACAGGTTCAATCCCTGATCTGGGAAGATCCCGCTTCCCTCAGATCAACCAAGCCCGGGAGCCACGACCCCTGAGACCACATGCCACTAAGTCCTGGCCCTTGCTCCCTAAACCTGAGCTCAGCAACAAGAGAAACCACTGCGATGAGAAGCGCTCGCACCGCGGCTAGAGAGTGGCCCCTGCTAACCGCAACTAGAGAAAAGCCCACACAGCAACGAGGACCCAGCCCCGCCAAACTAAGTAAGTAAATTAAGATTTTAAAAAAGAAAAAGAGGAGGCCAGGGACTTCTCTGGTGGTCCAGTGGTTAAGACTCTAACTTCCAGGGCAGGGAGCTCGGGTTCGAGCCCTTGTCGGAGAACTAAGGTCCCACATGCCTGGTGGTGCCACCAAAAGAAAGAGAAGAGGGCTAAGGAAATGAATTGAAATTGGGAGTATTGTAGGTAGACCAGAAAGGGAGGCGGTTTGGGGAGCTGAGAGGGGAAGAAAAAGAGCTAGGGGAAGCATTCAGTAACCACCAAGGACCAGAACCTGAGGAAGAGACGGCTATGGAGAAACTCCTAGAGACCTGCTAGAGAGTTTGGGGAAGCTTTCAAATGGTTCCTCACACTTCATTGCACTGTTAATACCTTCCATTACTCACTCCTCCCGAAACTTCAGGAAAAGGTTTAAACAAGCAGCAGGATATTATTTTGAAACATGACCCATTGTGGCTCCAGTCCCCAGCACTTCCTCCCTCCTGACCCTCCCTCTCCCCCACCCCTACTTTCTCACTCCCATCATTCCACAAAGAGAAGAATGTCAGAGCAGAGCAAGGGGTCGGATTCTTGGCTTTCAGCTTTCAAAATCTTAGGATTCCAGGCATAAATTATAGATTTAAAATAACATGTAATTAGTCACATTCTAACCTGTCTGCCCCTACTCCCACCGGAGATTTTCCCACTAGGGATATCTCCCACTAGGAGATTTTTCCCTAGTCTTCGAGAGAAGAGAAATGGAATGTCTTTAGTGCCTTTGAGAAGCAGTTGTTCTCTGTCCCCAGGCCAGCCCTGGGGGAAGATCCCCAGAGAGTTTGGGGATTGGGAGCAAAGCAAATCATTGCCTAGCTTTCCAGATGGGCACCCTCTCAGAGGTCCTCTGCACACCCAGGGTGTGCATGGAAATGTCTATGTGACACATCAAGGATGGCAGGCCTAAGGCAGCCTCGCTGAATCCTGGAACCCCTCAGGGTGCTGTAGCACTCAGCAAGGGTATCTTCCTCACTCGCCAGGAGTAGCAAAGATGTGGCACCAACAGCCAGAAGATCCTGACAAAGAGATCTCACCAGCCTTAATCTGAATAGAGTGGACAGAACCAAGAACATATCAACAGACGCCAAGGTGAAGAAGTAAGAAGGACAAAAACCAGACAGTATGATCTCTTTTTCTTTTTTTGACCATGCAACAGGGCATGTGGGATCTTAGTTCCCCGACCAGGGATCAAACTCACAAATCCTGCATTGGAAGTGCAGGGTCTTAACCACTGGATCACCAAGGAAGTCCAAGTGAGATCAATTTCTATTTTTGAAAACCAAAAAAATGTCTCAGATTCATGATGGATGAGTAAGACATTTATAAAATGAAGTCTTTATGTGGATCACTAATTTGCCTTGGTGACAATTCAAAAAAAGAGGTGTGTAAATATGTTATTACTATTTGAACAAGTGCATAACCTCCCAAGGAGACTGCTATGGCAGATAGTACATATAGGTATCATCTTGCTTAGGTAAATTTTTTGGATTGCTCATAACTTAACATGCATCCTATGTTGCTATGCCTGTGGCATATGAAACCAATATGAAAATCTAATCCAAGCGTTCTCCTCTTTAGCTGGGGTCTGATGCAAGAGTTTACCTGGCTGGGTAACAGTCACATCCATATGGAGACTGTTCAGAAGCACCACGTGAACTATCGAATATAGGAACCAGTACATTAGTCACAGTGATTAGAAGGACAATCCAATCTGTCAAGGTCTCTCCTGAAACAAGAACTCAACCCACAAACAGCCCTGTTAAAGACACTTAACCCAAGACCTAAATGATGCCTGTGTTGAGAAAACTCAAAAAAGAAAACAAAACAAAACTAAGAACAATCAGGCAACACTTTAGAATACTGGAGTTCAGGATGTCTGACTCTGGACCATCACAGAAACCAACAGCCTAGGTTCAAAACGACAATGTCACTTTCCTTCACTCAGAACTGTGGTCTTTTCAAAGTACAGTCTCTTTAGTAAACATATTGTTCAAAAAAAATCAGCTTATTACTTTCTGTTTCAAAAATTCAACTATGATTAACCAAGTAAGACAAGTGTATAGCTTCTGGTGTGTTTTTTAAAAGGCCTACTTTTAGTAACACTATATGGGACATGCTTATCCCTCAGTGACTTCTGCTAGATCATCAGGCCTAGACTGCAAGAAATAAATAGTTTTGCTCTTCCCTAATAGGGCCTAGACTACTGTTAGCTTTATATCCCCAGTAATGCTGAACATAGAAAGTCATGTGTAAGTATGTATAAGTCATGTATAGTCTGACTAGGGTATAAAACCAATGAGAAAAACATGACTTGCACACAAAGGGACATAGCAAAGTGAAGAAATCAACACCATCATTTCTGTCTTGTTTATTTTTGATGAAAAACACGAATAAATACTTTTTCTCACCCTATTTAAAAGGCTACTTTAGAAATAATGCAATTTGCAGCAACGTGGATGGACCAAGAGATTATCGAACTAAGTCAATCAGAAAAAGAAAGATAAATACCATAAGATATCACTTATATGTGAAGAGAAAGGATTAGAAGTGCCTGAACTCTGTTATTGTCACTCAGAATTGATATGTGGGGGAATACACAGAGTGACAGGAAAATGCTGAAGAGCAGAGACCAGAGCCCAAAGTGGTCTTGACCGGAAAAGGGCTGGGGCAAGTCATTTCACCTCTTTGACCCTCACTTTCCTGTTCTGTCAAAGGTCAGACTAAATATTCCATGTGATTCAAGACAACTGTATAACCAATTGTAACCAATGGGCTGTTCATATTTTCGTTTTTGTTTCTTTATTCTGCCAGCAAGTTTCATTTTGATTGTTCCTCTTTTTCTTTTTTAATGTTTTTGCCACTGAGTTACTTACATCCACAATTAAACATTTCTTTTCTGTATCTGTTCATTCTCAGGCATCAGGTGTTAAAATAATAGAACTACAGACATAACCTGTTTTGTTGCATTTCACTTTATTTTGCTTTGCAGATACTGCACTTCTTACAAACTAAAGTGCGGGAACCCTGCATTGAGCAAGTCTATCGATGCCATTTTCCAGTAACATTTGTTCACTTCATGTCTCTGTGCCATGTTTTGGTAATTCTCACAATATTTCAAACCCTCCACTAGCAAAAACATTACAATTTATTGAAGGTTCAGATGGTTAGCATTTTTTTCTAGCAATGAAGTATTTTAAATTAAGATATGTACTCTTTTAGATATAATGCTGCTGCTGCTGCTGCTGCTGCTGCTGCTAAATCACTTCAGTCGTGTCCGACTCTGTGCGACCCCATAGACGGCAGCCCACCAGGCTCCCCTGTCCCTGGGATTCTCCAAGCAAGAACACTGGAGTGGGTTGCCATTTCTTTCTCCAATTCATGAAAGTGAAAAGTGAAAGGGAAGTCGCTCAGTCGGGTCAGACTCTTCACGACCCCATGGACTGCAACCTACCAGGCTCCTCCGTCTATGGGATTTTCCAGGCAAGAGTAATGGAGTGGGGTGCCATCGCCTTCTCCGAGATACAATGCTATTTGCACACTTAATAGACTATGTATAATGTGAACATGCAATGCAGGAGACCCCAGTTCGATTCTTGGGTTGGGAAGAGCCAGTGGAGAAGGGATAGGCTACCCACTCCAGTATTCTTGGGCTTCCCTGGTGGCTCAGCTGGTAAAGATTGCCTGCAAAGCTGGAGACCTGAGTCGTACACAACTGAGCGACTTTCTCTTAGTGTGAACATAACTTTTATATGCACTGGGAAACCAAAATATTCACATGACTTGCTTCATTGTGATATGCAATTTATTGCAGTGGTCTGGAACTGAACATGAAATATCTTGTGAGGTCGGCCTATCTTTTGATTTTGATGCAATGCACACTATTTCTTGTTCCTTCTAAGCTGACAGCAGTTCACACCCTTAAGGAAGGACCCAAGCCAGGAGGATGCCCTCGTAGCCACAGCAGGTGCAAAAGAGAACTGGACTGTTTCAGAGTAAGAGCAGTGAACCGTCTCCAGAATAAGTACAGTACAGTGGTTAACCTTTTGAAACAATGAACTAAGCAGAGTAACACAAATACTAAATTTGGCTGTCTTCCAGGATGACCTTTCTTTAAGAATGTAAAGTAGGCAAAGATGTACCTGCTTCTGCAGCTGTCAATCTGAACAGAATCAGACTAACTCCCCCTATGACACATCCCGTCTGGTTGGACAGGTGTGGAAGGTAGGCATTCTTAGCTAAGAAGAAGAAGTAGGCTATTTTCACTTTGACTTGCCCTTCTTTGTATGTGCCCAAAATAGAGCTATTTATAAAATGTTCTGAAGTAAACGATTAATACCAGTGAGGAGCTTTCGAGGCACCCTCCTGAACGCTGGTTCTGTTTTTTCTCTTGCAGCCACAAGAGCTGCAGCGACTGCCAGCAGAGAACAAGAAGGAGGTCAGTGCAGGTGAGAGGAATGTGGAAATCGGAGCTCTGCCTCCCAAACTCCCCAGGGAATCCTCTCCTGGCCAGAAAGAAGAGCCCCACAGTCTCACCATTCCACAACAGCTCCCTCGTGTCATCTTCAATACACAGCCAGGATTACTACCAACGTCATTATGGTGCTTGTTATTATTTTGTCTTTTTATTACTCTCAGGTGGGGGAAGCTGATATCCTGAGCTTAAATGTGGGACGCCAGTGATCATGCGCACACCCTCATACTAAATTAGGTTATCAAATTGTTGAATAAACAAGAACTGTTTCTCTATAGTAAGGGCCAATAAAATCAATAAATACTGAGTGGGTCCTATGAGCCAGATATTCTCAGCCATTCTGAGATAAAGGTCATTCATTCAAAAGATAATTAAAGTGACTGCTAATTGGGTATATGGCTTCTCTGTGGGATGATGAAAATGCCCTGGAGTTAGTGGTGATTTCTGTACAACTTTATGAATACACTAAAAACCACTGAGGTGCTAAAAACCACTGTATGCTTTAAAAGGGTGAATTTTATGGTATGTGAATTATACAGATCTCAAATCTTTTAAAGGTAATTAAGGAGTGGCTAGTATGTGCCAGAAACACTGTGTTAGGAACTGGGTAAAAAATATTTAACTCCTTGAGCCTCCTACTATATGTTGGATACTATGCAAAGTCCTTTTATTGAATCTTCATAAGCTCCCTAGATGGAGGGAGTATTAGTATCCCATTTTCTAGCTAAAGAAATGGATGTAGAGAGTCTTTTGCTTAAAATCAAAATTAGGTAGAATCACATGAAACTGCTATTTTGTAGACTACTTTTCTGTTCAAATGTCAGTTTCTTATAGCTAAATCTAATAAGTACCTCTGTCTGTCCAAGTTCATAATTACAGACACCAGAAAATCAGTCTAACAAGACTGCTAAGGCACTTCAGTCATGTCTGACTCTTTGCAACCCCATGGGCTGTACCACTAGGCTCCTTTGTCCACGGGATTCTCCAGACAAGAATACTGGAGTGGATTGCCATGCATTCCTCCAGGGCTAATGAGATTAGGAATTTATAAAGAACTACAAGATGGTAAGGACCTAGTTCCCTGAATGACAGCGTGCTTCTGTCATGTGAGACCACAAAGACTTTCCATCTGCTGGGTACCTAGGACCACTCATCTTGACCAACACACCAGGTCTACTGCACCCCAGAGCCTGTGCTGTTACTTGCTGGTAATATATCTCCTTCAGGTTGTTTAGGACTCAATGAGATCCATGCACAGTGTACTAGAATACTAGAATCANTTAGCCCTGCCTGTGTTAGGTGCATGAATCAAGGTAAACTGCACAATATGAACATTATTAAATAAACAGTATGAAAATGTAAAACGATAGGACACTGAAAGATGAACTCCCCAGGTCGATAGGTGCCCAATATAATACTGGAGATCAGTGGAGAAATAACTCCACAAAGACTGAAGAGATGGAGCCAAAGCAAAAACAACACACAATTGTGGATGTGACTGGTGATGGAAGTAAAGTCCAATGCTATAAAGAGCAATAGTGCATAGAAACCTGGAATGTTAGGTCCACTGATTAATGCAAATTAGAAGTGCTCAAACAGGAAATGACAAAAGTGAACATTAACATTTTAGGAATCAGAGAGCTAAAATGGACTGGAATGGGTGAATTTAACTCAGATTACCATTGTATCTTCTACTACGGGAAAGAAACCCTTAGAAGAAATGGAGTAGCCCTCATAGTCAACAAAAGAATCCATGTAGTACTTGCATGTAAACGACAGAATGATGTCTGTTCATTTCCAAGGCAAACCATTCAGTATCACAGTACTCCAAGTCTATGCCCCAACCAATAACGCTGAAGAAGCTGATGTTGAATGGCTCTATGGAGATCTACAGGACCTTCTAGAATTAACACTCCCAAAAGATGTCCTCTTCATTTTAGGGGACTGGAATGCAAACATAGGAATGCAGGAAACATCTGGAGTAACAGGTAAATTGAGCCTTGGGGTACAGAATGAAGCAGGGCAAATGCTAATAGAGTTTTGCTAAGGAAATTCACTGGTCATAGCAAACACCCTTTTCCAACAACACAAGAAAAGATTCTACACATCGACATCACCAAATGGTCAACATTGAAATCAGACTGATTATATTCTTTGTGGCCAAAGATGGAAAGGCTCTATACAGTCAGCAAAAAAAAAAAAAAA
>SJYV01038341.1:381364-426824 GCA_006410875.1 Neotragus pygmaeus
CCCCCCACCCCCGCTCACCACAACTAGAGAAAACCCGCATACAGCAAGGAAGACCCGGTGCAGCTAAAAATAGATACAAACTTAAAAACAAAATCACAGATGTCTTCTCTTGTAGCTTCGGATTCCAGAAGTCTGAAACCAGCCTCACTGAGCTAAAGTCAAAAGTACTGACGGGGCAGCTCCCTTCTGCAGTCTCTGAGGGGAGAATCTGTTTCCTTGTTTTCCTCACTTCTAGCTTCCGGAGGCTGCCCACATTCCTTGGCTCATAAGTCCTGCTCAAATCACTCCAGCCTCTGGCTTCCATCATCACGTCTCCTGCTTCTGTAGTCAAATTTCCCTCTGCCTCCCTTCTATAAGGACATCTGTGATCATCTTAGGAGCTCATCTGGATAATCCAGGAGAAACTCCCATCTCAAGATCCTTAATCACATCTGCAAATCCCTTCTTTTACCACATAAGGTAAAAGGCACAGGTTCCAGGGATTAGGACACGGCCATTATTTTTTTGTTCTTGTTCAGTTGCTAAGTCATTTCCGTATTTTGTGACCCCATGGACTGCAGTACACCAGGCTCCTCTGTCCTTCACTCTCTCCCAGAGTTTGCTCAAATTCATGTCCATTGAGCTGGTAGTGCCATCCAACCATCTCATCCTCTGTTGCCCACTTCTACTCTTGCCTTCAATCTTTCCCAGCATCAAGGTCTTTTCCAATGAGTTGGCCAAAGAATTGGAGCTTCAACTTCACCATCAGTCCTTTCGATGAATATTCAGGGTTGATTTCGTTTAGGATTGACGAGTTTGATCTCCTTGCGGTCCAAGGGTCATTATTTAACCTACCACAAATAGTAAGTTAGGAATTAATAATGTGCCAAGAAAAAGAGGATGACAACGTTGGCAAGTACCTTAAATAAGAAACAAACTGAGAACTACAGGGATTCAGAAGGTCAAAAGAAAGATACTGCTTGGATAGTCAGAAAGAGGAGTATATAAATGATTTGGAAAAGGAAAGATAGTACAGACAACTTAGAGAACCAAGTAAAATAATCCTGGACTAAGAATAGGCTGGCTGAGAGCTGGGAGGAAGAATGTGAGGCCAAGAGACCTTGTTAGGGTTTATTTCCAAAGCTGGAGAAAAGGAGGTTTGCAGTCACTCACAATCCTGGGGAATTTCATGTTTTGTATCCTCCTATGTCCTTCCAATGGCATGAGGCAGCTCCAGGCCCTTGTGAGGATTGGGGAAATCTCAGGGTCAGGACTAGAATGAAACAAGAGAGGTGCCTGGGGCACTCTCGGCTGGTGCTGCCCTGAACCTGAGCTTTCAGGACCCTGAGAGTGAGTGTCTCCATGAATTTTGTGCCCTGAGAAAACCACTTTCTCTTACTTTTAGTCTCAGCCCTGGAAGCTTCTAGATAAGCAAGGCTTGCTTAGGCTCTGAGGAGTACAGCAAGGCCTAAGCCACATCAAGAAAGATACTGTAAGCAGTGTACTTTATCAGACTTCCTCCATCTTGACTCCTGACAGACACCTTTATTTCTGAGTCTAGACAATTTTAATGGAAGTGAAAGAGGAGAGTGAAAAAGCTGGATTAAAACTCAACTTTCAAAAAACGAAGATCATGGCATTCGGTCCCATCACTTCATGGCAAATAGATGGGGAAACAAAGGAAACAGTGACAGACTTCATTTTCTTGGGCCTCAAAATCACTGTAGATGGTGACTGCAGCTATGAAATTAAAAGATGGCTTGCTCCTTGGAAGAAACGCTATGACAAACCTAGACAGCATATTAAAAAGCAGAGACATTACTTTGTCAACAAAGATCCATATAGTTAAAGCTATGGTTTTTTTCAGTAGCCATGTATGAATGTGAAGAGTTGGACCAGAAAGAAGGCTGAGCACCAAAGAAATGATGCTTTTGAACTGTGGTGTTGAAGAAGACTCTTGAGAGTCCCTTAGACTACAAGGAGATCAGTCAATCCTAAAGGAAATCAACCCTGCATATTCATTGGAAAGACTGATGTTGAAGCTGATACTTTGGCCACATGATGTGAAGGACTGATTCATTAGAAAAGTCACTGATACTGGGAAAGATTGAAGGCAGGAGAAGAAGGGGATGACAGAGGATGAGATGGTTGGATGGTATCACCGACATGAGTTTGAGCAGGCTGCTGGTGTCGGTGATAGACAGGGAAGCCTGGTGTGCTGCAGTCCATGGAGCAGCAAAGAATCGGACACGACTGAGCAACTGAACAGCAAGAATGACAGTTCTGATGAGGCAAGGCATCCCTTCACCCAGGGGAGCCCTCAAACAAAAGCTGGGTGTCTCCTGCCATGTGCTTTAAGTTCACACCCCTCAAATTTCAAGTGCCTTTAAAAAAGGAAAGGTAAAAGGAAGCCCCAGCCTGATGGAGTCTTCCCTGCACTGGGGCCTGCAGGACCCTGGCACACATCTCTTTGAGGACCAAAGTAGGCGTATAGGAAGCCTGGCCATTCACACACCCGTGTGACCTTGACCCCTTGGACTGCCTGCGCACATCTCATTGGTTGATTCAGGGGCTAAACAAAGCAAGCTGGAAAAGACAAGCGTTAAAGTTAGCAAAGTCTAAATAGGAGTATTTGTTTTTATTCCTTTTAAAAACGTGCCATTTCTCCTGAGGAGGCTGTCCTGGAGAAAGGAGAAGAGGGCCAAGAATGCAGGAGAAAGAGAGAAGCCAGGGATGTTTGTAATTACACTCAAGGTCATGTTCCCCACAAGGGCTGGGAAGAGGGGCCCCTCTGAAGAATTTGTTCTTGGGAATGTTTTCTCAACCCTGACAGTGTTGATATGGGGCCAGATCATTCTTTGCTGCGGGGGCTGGGCATTGCCGGGTGTGTAGCAGCAACCCTGGTGTCTACTCACTGCGGCACCCCTCCCCCAGTCATGAGTGGGGCATTCCCAGGTGGCTTGGGGGTGAAGGAGACACAGGAGACAAGGGTTTGATCCCTGGTTGGGGAAGATCCTCTGGAGAAGGAAATGGCAACCCATTCCAGTATTCTTCCCTGAAGAATCCCATGGACAGAGGAACCTGTCAAGCTACAGTTCATGGGGTCACAAAAGGCAGACAGGACTGAGTATACACACACACACACACACACACAGCCACAAAAACCAAAACATGTCTCCAAACATTGCCAAACATCCCCCTGTGGTGAGGGGTGGTAAGATAGTCTCTACTTGAGAATTCCACTTTTAGAGGGTTGCCAAGGCTTTGGTTGACTTAAGCAGAGTAACAGAATGTCATAGGACATTCCTGTGAATTCTGAATGAGAAGAAAGGAGATAGCGTTCTTTCCATGACATATCACAGCATAGTAACTCATTCTAGTCATCCCAAAATGATATATAAAAGAATATTACAACTGTTTATTTTTATATATTATATGAGATTTCTGACTTAGTAAGGAGGAAGGATGGAGAGGCTCTGCTATACCCTTCACAAAGACTTCCAAACACCACATCCCTCTTCGTCCACAAAACCTCACCCACAAACGTCCCCTCATCCTGTCCTTCTTGTCTGACAAGTGATGTCAAGGGCTACAAGTAATTATCTTTTAAAATTTATAATTTAGGGAATTTCAATGAAAATCATCAGATAGATGGCAATTTTTTAAAGTGCTAGATTATATATATATATAGTTCAGCAAAGAAGTTCAGCAAAATATATATATATATATAGTTTGGCAAATAAGACATATATAGTATTGGGCTTCTCTGGTGGCTCAGATGGTAAAGAATCTGCCTTCAATGCAGGATACCTGGTTCAATCCCTGGGTCAGAAAGATCCCGTGGAGAAGGGAATGGCTACCCACTCCAGTATTCTTGTCTGGAGAATCCCATGAACAGAGGAGCCTGGCAGGCTACCATCCTTGGGGTCACAAAGAATTGGACAGGATTGAGCAACTAAGCATGCTAGTGCTTGTATGTAGCTATGGCAACCCACCTATAGGAGTTAGTTTTCTCTGGGTACCAAATATAATAGTAAAATGGATGGTGTTGGTATAGCTTCACGTGCTTCCACACAGTCATTTCACTGGATGCAGGAAAGTGATTAGTATCATGTCTTGTGCACCTGGCATCTATGATGGTATAGGGATAATGGTCCCTTAACTGTCTCTGTGACCAGAGAGGATGTGCAAGGGGAGAAACTGCCTGTCAGCCTAGCCCTCTCCGCAGCCCTTATGTCCTGTCTCATGGCTTTCTAGGTAATCACATTGCTCAAAAGGAGGCCCTGGCCCACCAGGCCCACCTTCTCCCTCTGTCCCTGTTCTAGCCCAGTCCCCTCCCCTACTGATTCTATCTGCAGCTCCAGCTCTGCGGCTCTCTCCTCTCAGGAGCATCAATTTCAATTGCCTTAAGCCAGCCTCTGAGCATCCGTATCGCACTTCCCCTGCTGCCTCCCATACCGCTGGCCTGGTGATGAGCTCTGGTATAGAACAGACATGCGCTGTTGCTGCCTTGACTATCTTACCCCATGAATAAGTCTGGGAGGGGGGCTGCTATATGGCAGACTCCCCACAAGAGTGGGAGAAACAAACAACGTCAGAAGGATGAATGGAGAGAAAGCTATAATGGGGGAAAGGACACAGTTTTTTTTAAAAAGGTTCTTTCAAAGCAGGCTGCTATAAAGGTTCCTGGTACTGTTTAAACTGGGCTGCAGTGTGCATTGTATTTCCTCCCATGCCTCCTATTGGTTTTTCCTGCAGGCTTATCCTCAATGAGATCAGGCCTGAGAGCAAAGCCACCCCCACCAGCTATAAATATCCTCACTGATGCCAAATTATAGAAAGGCCATGTATGTTTGGACTTGATGGTAGTTGTGCTAGGGTTCTCCAAAGGAAACAGAATCAATAGTGTGTGTGTGTGTGTGTGTGTGTGTGTGTGTGTGTGTGTGTGTGTGTGTGTGTGGGGAGAGAGAGAGGGAGGGAGGGAGAGAGGGTGTAGTGAGAGAAAGAGAGATTGATTTATTTTAAGGAATTGGCACACACATATTGTAGGGGATGGCAAGTCTGAAATCTGTAAAGCAAGCTAGAGACCCAGGGAAGAGCTGATACTGTGGTCTTGAGTACAAAGGCAGACTGCAGGCAGAATCCCCTCTTCCTTGGCAAATTCCTGTCTTTGCCCTTAAGGCCTTCAGCTGATTGGATGAGGCCCACCCACATTATGGAGAGTAATCTGATGCTCTCAAAGTCAATCAATTTAAACATTAATCACATCTTTAAAAATGCCTTTACAACAACATCTAAACTGGTATTTCATCTAGACATGACCTATTTAGGTTGACACATAAGACTGAACATCAGGGCACTCCTAAATTCCTACCTAGTGGAATAGGACTAGATTCAATGGAATGTGAATCAGAGCTGAAGTATAAGCAACTGTTTCTAGGGAGTCTCTCTGTAATGGTCTGGGTATGGGGAGCCTGTAGATTGAGAGCTTCTGCCTTTCACATGCCTTCTCCGCTGCCATCTTGTTCAAGGCTGCTCTTGACTGCTTGCTGGTCTTTATTACTCATTCAAAGTCAGGAGGGTGAGCTTCAGCCTTCAAGTTGGGTCTAGTCGAAAAATTACTGCAGTGCCAATGCAAGAAGCCTCATGCCTTCTCCACTGCCATCTTGTTCAAAGCTGCCATTCCCTTCTCCACAGGATTTTCCCAACCCAGGGACAGAACCTGGGTCTTCTGCATTGCAGGCAGATTCTTTACTGTCTGAGCCACCAGGGAAGCCCACCCAGTAATCTGGGAATGATCTCTTCCAGCTCTAAGATTCTGATTTCATGAGCCTACTGGCATGTGGTCTCTGATTGCAGGACGCTCCACCTAATCCGTGGCCAAGCTGACTCGTATTTTAAGAGGGAGCATTGTAGATAGCTATTATTTATTCTTCTACCTATTCATGTATTAGTTCAATAAATTTGTGCCTATTCTATAGACGAGAACCTTCCATGGTATTATGACAGATACAAAGATATTAAATACAGTATCCTGACTTCAGGAAATTTAAAACCTGGCTGGGTAATGAATCAGTTAGGATGTATTTGACTGCAAACAGAATTCCTGATCAATGACGGCTTGAGGCCTCTAGATCTTTATTTATCTTCAACCTCAAGAAGTTTGGAGGCCCACAGTCCTGGAGCCAGTTCTGGGTCTCAGAGATATCTGCTCTCATCAAGGCCACAGCCTCTGTCTAACATCCTTTTGGCTTCTTATCCATAAGTTTGTCAACTCACAGTCACATGGTGGCTGTTACAACTCCAAGCTCTGTATCTTCACACTAGTACACTGAGAAGGAAAGTAGAAGACATAAGGGAAAAAAAAGAGTTTTGCAAGATAGGCTCCACTTTTTTTCTTAAAGGGAAAACATCGGCCAGGCGCCCATCCAAAGACTTCCCCTATATCTTCTCAGCTGGAACTGGGTCATGTGCTCAACCCTAGTCTCATCTTGAAGAAAGGAGATGGGTTCCATCCCAGTTCATCTCTGGGTACCTCTGTGATAGCCGACCAAAAAGTCAGGGACTTCCCTGGTGGTCCAGTGCTGCAGAAGCGTGCATCAGCAATACAGTCCTAGAGTACGCAAGAATCAGCCTTGTCAATAGGCCAACATTCAGATCCTGGCCCCCAGCTCTTCCTGTCTCCTTGAACAGCGCTTATTAAGACACGAGCTAGAGGGCTGGGTTCCTTTTTCCCTCTTCTGTGAAAATAGCAATGGAGAGGATGGAAGGCATCTTGGTGAATTCTGGGTCCCTTTCTACTTACAAATCCTGCTCCAGTTCTAGATGGCAGAGTAAAAGTGTATTATAGAAGACAGCGAATGTGTCAGATGTGGGCCCTGGCGTTGTCTGTCCTTTACCCCTGAAGGTGGAGCCCGTCCCTCCAGCCCCACAAGATCAGGTTAACTTCATCCTCTGATTAACAAAGAAGCTTCAGAATGAAAGGTAGCTCACCTAGGCTTTGAACTCTGGCCTGGACATATTTGGTAAATCCCTGGCAGGCCTCAGTTTCCTGCTCTCTCAGGTGGCAGCGATCGTATCTACCTCACAGGACTGTTGGAAAGACTAAATGAGAGAAAACACACAAAGAACTGTGTACAGTGTCTGGCACATATTAGTTAAGGTAAAACATTGAAGTTAAAATTATTGTCTTACTTCCCTAAATGGATTCTAAGACTGAAGCAAGGATGAGGACTCCCACGGTAGTCCAGTGGCTATGAGTCTGTGCTCCCAGTGCACGGGGCCTGGGTTCCATCCCTGGTCAGGGAACTAGACCCCACATGTGGCAACTAACTAAAGATGCATGCCTTAGCTAAAGATCCCACGTGCCTCAAAGAAAATCAAAGACTCCTTGTGCCACAACCAAGACCCAGCTAAACCAAATAATTAAAAATTTTTTTAAAAATTAATGAAAGACTGAAGCAAAGAGTATGTTTACTATCTTGCTTACATGTTTTCTTTTCTGACAGTGCCCCGCCCCCAACTCATCTAGCATGACATGTCAGGTGGCCATTGAGAATGAATGAATGGGATATTATTCAGCCCTAAAAAAGGAATGAAATTCTGGCACAATACAACATGGATGAACCTGGAGGATACTATGCTATGTGAAAGAAGCTAGTCACAAAAAAGATACATACTGGATGATTCCACTCACATAAGGTACCCAGAATAATCATTTTCATGGAGACAGCAGAATAGTTTCTGGTAGTTGGTTTTTCCTGGTGGTTGCCAGGAGGTGGGAGGAGGGAAGAATGGAGAGCTGTTAATGGGTATTGATTTTCAGCTTTGCAAGGTGAAAAACCCCCTGGAGATTGATTGTACAACAATGTGAATGCACAGTACTACACACAAAAATGGCTACAATGGTACATTTTATGTTAAATGTATTTTACCGTAACTTTAAAAAAAATTTAATGAATGAATTTTTTAATGAATAAAATTTTTAATTAATGCTGCAGTATGAATGTACCAAACATTAGACCAACAGAAAGAAGCCAATAACAAAAAACCTGCATATTGTATGATTCTGTTCATTTCAAATGTCCAGAAGAGGCAAATCCATAGAGACAGAAAGTAGATTTGTGGTTTCCAGGGGTTCAGAAAACTACTAAAACTGAAAACTACAACTACTAAAAACTACTGAAGTATACGCTTTAGAAGGCGACTCTTTTGGTATGTGAATTATATTTCAACAGAGCTGTTTCCTAAAAATGAATGAACAAATGAGATTCTAATTATATCTGGATCGTCGGGATCATTTTATTTCAGTGTCAGTTCCAGAAGGGAGGTTTATCTTGAATAACGTGGATCAGAAATGCAGAGAGGTTCAGACAGTTCTTCTTGGCAATCCTCGGTCTGGCAGTCCCATCAGCCTGTGAGATTTGCTGCCTAATGACCTGATGAGGGTTGCCAGCATACCCTAGGCTTCAGTGATTGACCACAGGGCCCTCATCCCCCTGGAGCCATTGGCTTCTCTAACTGAGGAGTCCCCTCAGGGCACTAGGACTATACATCTCTTCCCCTAGAAATGCCCTGCTGGGAATTCAGTTTACTACTTGCCATTATGATGATGTAATTTCATGCTACTCATTGATAATGTGCAAAACAATCACGAGAGCATATAAACAAACAGATGGTGAGCACGCTCCTTACAGAACACTAAAGGCAGACTTGAGAGGATTTCTTTGTTTAATCAGTTTCACAAACCTGACACAGTCCTCCCAGATGCAGCAGAGCATATGCGGCAGCTCGGAAGCGACAGCGACACATCGGGTAAAATGGATTGTCAGAACCTTCCACAGGGAAGAACCCAAAGGCAACCAGGAGCCGGAGAGCGGAATTACCATTCACGAGCAGGCCTTTATTCCTATCCGTGATCCAAATGCTTCATGCTTAAAATACCGTCTGTCCCCCTAATGCATTTTCATACAGCATATAAATCTCAAGTTGCTTCTCCTGAAAAATAATAATACTCCCAGGAGGAGCCCATGAGACTTCTTCAAGCAGTTCCATGTGCTGTCCTCTGGTGGGCTAGCATAAAAGATTATGTCTAGGGACTTCCCTGGTGATCCAGTGGCTAAGACTCCATGTTCTGAATGCAGGGGGCCTGGGTTTGATCCCTGGTCAGGGAACTAGATCCCACATGCCACAGCTAAGAGTTTTCACACCCCAACTAAAGAGCTCACGCCGAAACTAACACCTGATGCAGCCAAAAAAACATAGTTTCTGTCTAGTCCCTAAGACTACCACCCTGCACTACACCAGACCTGGTGTTAAATTTCTCTAACAATCTGAATGGGCTTCTAGAACTAGGTCTTTGAAAAATTAAGTTGTTGTTGCAATTGTTCACTAAGTCATGTCTGACTCTTTGCAACTCCATGGACTGCAGCATGCCAGGCTTCCCTATCCTTCAGTCTCTCCCAGAGTTTACTCAGGTCCGTGTCCATTGAGTCAATGATGCCATCCAACCATCTCATCCTCTGCTTCCCCCTTCTCCTCCTGCCCTCAATCTTTCCCAGCATCAGGGTCTTTTCCAATGAGTGGCCAAAGTATTGGAGATTCAGCTTCAGCATCAGTTTTCCCAATGAACATTCAGGGTTGATTTCCTTTAGGATTGACTCGTTTGATCTCCTTGCAGTCCAAGGGACTCTCACGAGTCTTCTCCAGCACCACAATTCAAAAGCATCAGTTCGTTGGCACTCAGCCTTCTTTATGGTCCAGCTCTCGCATCCGTACACGACCACTGGAAAAACCATAGCTTTGATTAGATGGACCTTTGTTGACAAAGTGATGTCTCTGCTTTTTAATATTCTGTCTAGGTTTGTCATAGCTTTTCTTCCAAGGAGCAAGCATCTTTTAATTTCATGGCTGCAGTCACTGTCCACAGCCCAAGAAGAGAAAATATGCCACAGTTTCCACTTTTTCCCTATTTGCCATGAAGTGATGGGACCAGATGCCATGATCTTAGTTTTTTTAATGTCAAGTTTTAAGCCAGCATTTTCCCTGTCCTCTTTCACCCTCATCGGGAGGCTCTTTAGTTCCTCTTCTCTTTCTGCCATTGGAGAGGTATCATCTGTTTAGCTGAGGTTGTTGATCTTTCTCCTGACAATCTTAATTTCTGAAAAATTAAGTACTTGAAATCTTGGTCTTTGAAAAATTAAAACTTCAAAGTCAACAGTGCTTTCCAATAGCTGGATGCCAGCATATGCAAATGATCAATGTGCTCAGCATGCGTGCTCAGTCACTTCAGTCGCCCCTGACTCTTTGCAACGCCATGGACTGTAGCCCTCCAGGCTCCTCTGTCCATGGAATTCTCCAGGCAAGAATACTGGTGTGGGTTGCCATTTCTTCCTCCAAGGGATCTTCCTGACCCAGGAATCGAACCCAAGTCTCCTATGTCACCTGCATTGCAAGCAGGTTTTGTTTTTTGGTTTTTTTTAACCACTGAGCCACCAGGGAAGCCCATAATGATCAACATAGTCTGCACCCCCTCCAGATAATTATTGGGTTGGCCAAAAAATTCATTTGGCGATTCCCTTGGTGGCACAGTAGATAGGAATTTTCTGGCCAATGCAGGGGACACAGGTTCAATCCCTGGTCTGGGAAGATTTCACACGCCACGGAGCAGCTAAGCCTGTGTGCCACAACTACTGCAGCCCTCCAACTCTAGAGACTGTGTTCCCCAACGAGAAAACTAGCCCCAGTGAGAAGCCTGGGCACCGCAGCAGAGTAGGCCCCACATGTCACAACTAGAGAAAGCCCACTGGCAGCAATGAAAACCCAGCGCAACCAAAAATAAAGAAAGAATTTGTTTTAAGTTCATTTGGGTTCTCCCATAAGATCTTAAGAACTTTTCAGTCAACCCAGTATTATCACAGGCATAGTTTTGTTCATCGCTGATCCCTCTTTTCTGAGACATGGATAAATTCTTCGAGTCCCAGAAAAGAAAGGCAATCTTGGGCCCGGCCAGTTTTGTCATCTGAACCCTGGGTCCCTTTCTGCAGTCTCTTGTGGATTCTCACAGCAGCACAAAAGGTTCTGTCCGTCTTCTTAGTTCTTAGCCATAGAATGTGAGTTGCCCTTATCCTCTGCAGTTGCTCTTTTCTTCTTTTTAATTGAGATATAATTTGAATACCATAAAACTCAGCCTTTTTTAAAAAAAATTTTTACTTTATTTTATTTTACAATACTGTATTGGTTTTGCCATACATCAACATGAATCCGCCACGGGTGTACATGAGTTCCCCATCCTGAACCCCCCTCCCACCTCCCTCCCCATACCATCCCTCTGGGTCATCCCAGTGCACCAGCCCCAAGCATCCTGTATCCTGCATCGAACCTAGACTGGCGATTCGTTTCTTATGTGATCCTTTTAAAGTATACAACTCAGGGGGATTGAGAACATACACAAGACTGTGCAGCCATCACCGCTACTAATTTCAGAATGTTTTTGTCACCCCCCCAAAAAAAAACCCCGTGCCCAGGGACTTCCCTAATGATCCAGTGGCTAAGAGTCCATGCTCCCAATGCAAGAGGCCCAGGTTCAATCCCTGATTGCAGAACTAGATTCCACAAGCCACAACTAAAGAGCCCAAGAGCCACAACTGAAGATCCTTCATGCCACAGCTAAGCCCCAGGGCAGCCAAAGAAAGAAAGAAAAAGAAACCCTGTGCCCAGTAGTAGCCATTCCCCCTCCCTTCCTTCCCCAGCCCCCGAATACCAGGCATCCATTTTCTGTTTCCTTCAATTTTCTTATTCTGAACATTTCATATAAATGGAATCATACAACAGCTAGTCTTTAGTGACTGGCTTCTTTCACTTCCCGTAATGTTTTCAAGGCTCATCCATGCTGTTGCATAAATGAGTGCATCATTCCTTCTATGGCTCAATACTATTGCACTATATGAAGTGTAATATTTATCATCTATCCATCACTTGAGGGACATTCAGTTTGTTTCTACTTTGGGGCTACAGTGAATACTGCTGGGTTTCGGGCGGGCGTGTGTCCTCCTTTCTCTTGACTCTGTGACTAGGAGTGGATCTGATGTGTCACACGGTGATGCTGTGTTTCACTTTTCTGAGGAACTCCCTCTTTCCCACAGCAGCTGTGCCATTCGGCACTGTGGGTGCTCCTTGCCATGTAGCGCTTGGGCCCTTTCTTGGCCTCTGCATTTTGTGCTCCGCATCACCCCACCTGATCTGCAGATCCCTCTTGCAACACACCTCCAGGTTCTAGGCTCTTGTTTCCTCCTCCTGTTTTCCCTCCTGATCAGGTAGCCTGCCCCAAAGCAAAGAGAAGGGAAAGAGAATAAACACCACGAGGGCCTTTGGAGGCTGGGTACTGTACCCCGTGCTTTATGTGCACAAAGTAAGACCATAGGTGTCCCCACCTAGCCACCTGGAAACTGAAGCCTGGGCTGTCTTACTGCTCCAATCTGCTTCCCAGGTCTCCATGGCAATGATTCTCAGAACCATACCACAGAATCTGATGGTGCTCCAGAGGCTCAGCAAAAAAAAAAAAAAAAAGGCATTTTCTGCCAAACAATTCCCAAAAAAGCCACTCCTCATTTTTATCTGTCTCATATTTTGAAGCTCTAATAATCTGTCTTATTCACAGCTTGCCCAGGACTTAGAACAATATGTGGCTTACAGTAGTTATTCAATAAGTATTTATCTAGTAAATGAATTTTTCTGCTAAAAATTTGGCAAATCATGTGCTAAGGCACCGACTGACTATGTCTAAAATTGCCCAATAGTATTTTTAAAAATACACTTCACTGGGCCCTGCTGAATCAGCCTCTCTAGGATAGGCATTGAGGTCACTATTAGCAAATCTCCCCAGATGATGGTGATGGAGCTTTCTGAAGACCCTAGTCTGGGGGGCTTCCCTGGTGGTCCAGTAGTTAAGACTCCATGTTTCCAATGCAAAGAGCACAGGTTCAATCTCTGTTTAGGGAACTAACATCCCACATGCCACAAGGCCAAAAAACTTCACTCCATAAACCAGGACATAAACCAGGGACATAGAAAGCTAAGAGTAAAGATAAACTAACTGGAAAAAAAAAAAAGAATACCCTAATCTGGGTGCCACTGCTGTAAGAGATGGGTCTTTGTCTGGCCACAGAGCTGGTGACTCCATGGCTCCCCTGCCTCTCAGGCCTTAGAAGGTCTCACTCTGGTCCAGAGTCACAAGTCAGCAACCACGTGGTAAGGGGTGTCTTTCTGGATCCGCTGGCATTACAGTCCACTGGCCACTGCTGGTTTCACCTGAGCCCTTGGACCTTGCAATGTGACTGATGATTCTGACTATAGAGCCCGCAGGTCAGTCTTATCATATTCCTCTACTTTAGACCTGCTTTCTTATTACTACGTAACAGTGATTAAAGCCAGGCTAGTTTGAACACCAGAAACTTCCCAGGGCTGCAAAAAAAGAAACTCACCACTTCTGCTCTGTAACTCTCTGCTCGCCACTCCCCAACAACTTGAAGGACAAACACTGGCCACGCAAGCAAGTATGGGGTCGGTTCCCCAACTCCTTCCACCTAACAGAAAGGGGCAGGAGTTCCCACAGGCTCAATTCTTCTTTCAAAGTCAAGGCTAGTGTAGAAAGTTGCAATGTTTTTTTCCACTGACAAGGTACCCAGAGAGAAAAAAGAACTCCTGACTCACCTTTGCTTGCTTGCTCAAGTTTCACTTCTTGTTTTCTCTCAGCAGGAAGAAGGACTTTTTCGTACTAGCACATTTAAAGATTCTCTAGAGCTGTCCAGTTATTTATCTACTGTCTGAGAAGCCCCACAGGTGAGGAAGACCAGGGCACGGGTGGAACTGTCCCATAAGGCAGAGAAGAGGTAGCAACAAGGGTGGGGGAGGTGGCTGGGGAGGGAAGAGGCAGGGGATCAGCGAGGCAGAGGGGGTTTAGATGACCACTAGGTCACAAGGCACAGTGTCCATGACAGTGAGCATATGTGTGTGCTAAGTCACTTCAGGAGTGTCTGACTCTCTGTGATCCCATGACCTTTAGCCCGCCAGGCTCCTCTGTCCATGGGATTTCCCAGGAAAGAATATTGGGCTGAGTTGCCACCTCCTTCTCCAGGGGATCTTCCCAACCCCGGGACTGAATCACCATCTCTTCGGTCTCCTGCACTGGCAGGCAGGTTCTTTACCACTAGCACCACCTGGGAAGCCCCTGTGAGGGTACAGCAATGTCCAGTTCCAGCGTCAGCAGAAACTGGAGCAGCAGTCTCAAGGCGGCCTCACAGGTCTGCAGAGGACCTCTGCCGCTCAAAGTGGGGTCCTCCAACCACCAGCAGATCTCGTGAAAAATGAATCTTAAGTCCCACCACCCGACTGAACAAGATACCTGTGTGATTTGAACACACATTAAATGGTGCTCAGAACCAGCTTGAGAATAAGCACAACTCAGAAGTAGATGACGCTGCTTCCAGATGTTCAACTGGTTTAGTCTTGGGCAGTTGACATGAGGTTCCCTGCTACATGTGTACAGAACAATATTTTGAAGCCTTAACTGATTTTTCCACATATTTTTCTCTTTTCCCATTCCCCATTTCCAGCAAGTAATCAATTTTGTGCCCGTGGCCATTTGGCAGGGAAAGGAGAGGTAACGGACAGCTATAGAAAATGAGAGAGACACCCTGGAAAAGAAGGAAATGACATCCCACTCCAGTGTGAAAATCCCATACACAGAGGAGCTTGATGGGCTACAGTCCATGGGTTCATAAGAGTTAGACACAACTTAGCAAGTCCAATACGACTTAGCGATTAAACCACAAGCATCATGGTTAGAATGTACCTACGTGATCAGGAGCAGTCTTAGGGGCTATTACTAAAGTATTTCACACGCATGCCAGTAGTGGTGTGAGAGCAGAGGGCGACACAGCAGTGGAAGAGTCAAGAGTCTGTGCCTTAGATCCTGGGCTTCTATCAACCTGCGTTCTTCATCTGCTGCTGTGCGCTGTGTGTTTAGTCTCTCAGTCGTGTCTGACTCTCTATGAACCCATGGACTGCAGTCCGCCAGGCTTCTCTGTCCGTGGTGATTCTCCAGGCAGGAATACTGAAGTGGGTCACCATGTAGTCCTCCAGGGGATCTTCCCAGCCCAGGGATCAAACCCAAGTCTCCCACATTGCAGATGGATTCTTTACCAGCCAAGCCACCAAGTCTGTTGCTGTGCCTTACTCTGTATTGACAATAAAGCTGATCCATGAGTACAAAGTGAAAAAAAAAGAAAAAGAAAATGAGAGAGACAGACAGACTCCAGACAGCGGCTTCTGAAAACCTAAAGCCCAGGGTGGCACTGAATGCTTAGAAGTGGGTTCAGGGGAGAAGGAGATTGCTCCACACCAGAAGAACATTGCTTCATTCCTGGGGAAAGGAGGGACGGATAGATGCCACTGGACAGATGCCAGAGACAGAGATTGTGAGCCCTGACTGGGGCAGAGAGGAAGCACCAGTCTCAGGTGATTCCTGTGCCCTCCTGGAAGAGCACGGCCCCAGGACGTGAAGGAACCCAGCGGACAGGAGCGGGGGGTGTCCCAGGGCAGCCTGCCTGAACCAGTGTGTAGGAGGCACAGTTCGGGTGGACACCTACCAGCCCGAGGCCTGGAGGATCACCCGGGCTTTCACTGCCACCACCACCACGCCTTGGGGCTCACAAGTCCTGCAGATGCAGATTCAACTCGAACAAGTGGCAGGTGCCAGTAGAAGGGGCAGCGTGTGTGAAGGGCGAAGCCTCAGAGGATTAGGTACTTGGAGTCAAGTTGTTATAGAAAATAAAGGAAGCCAGAATGTGCACCAAATACTGTGCAAGCCACATGGAAGGCTGGCTGGATTTGAGCTCAAAAGCAACCTCCAAATAACCCTTTCCTAGGGCCCCTCACAGGGCACCTTTGAGGCAGCCATCCCTCTTCCCACTACCTCCAAATTTTCACTTCAGAATCCCCAGTTTTGCTCCCCAAATATCTTATTTTCTCCCCTCCCCCCCCTTTTTTGGTCATTCTGAGTAGTGCACGGGATCTTAGTTCCCTGACCAGGGATCGAACCCATGCCCTCTGCAGGGAAAGCACAGTCTCAACCACTAGGCCACCAGGAAAGTCTCTCTCTCTCTTTTTTTTCTTTTTTCCTTCCTTCCCTTCTTTCTCCCTCCTTCTCTCTTTCTTTCTTTTAGTTTCCTCAAAATTGCCTTTAATGGCCCAGTAGGAACAGCCTCCATAACCCTTTCGAATCAAGATCATAAACAACAGGGGAGAAACAGTGCTTCTCCCTTGACCCACTTCCTCCCAGGGAAGGGAGAAGCCAGTTTTTCAAAACACACAGCTTCACCTTCCCTCCCAGGAGAGGAGAGAAGTCTTAGTGAATATCTTCCCTGGTGGAGCGGACCTGAGATGCTCCTGGCCCTGCAGAGAAAGGATGCAATGTTTCCTCATTAAAACAAACTGATAGTGGTAAGCTGCTGCGTAGCACGGGGAACTCAGCTCAGTGCTCTGTGATGACCTACAGGGGTGCGATAGAGGGGGTACGAGGGAGGTTTGAGAAGGAGGGGACGTATGTATACTTACAGCTGGTTCACTTTGTTGTACAGCAGAAACTAACACAACATCGTAAAGCAGTTATCCTCTAATTAAAAAAATAAATAAACTGAGCTTTCCCATCTACTTCCCAAGTATTCTTACCAAGGTTGCTTTTAATGAAGTCAAGGTGAAATCTGTGTTATCTTTTAGGAAAAACGCCAGCTAATCACAGCTAAGATGATGCGTCCCCATTTCTACCCCTCTCACCTTCTTCAGTGACAAAGGTCAGCTTTCCTAAAGATTCGGGGCCTTTGTGACCTGAAATATCTACCCCGCAAAAGACTAATGCCTACTGAAAGCATTTGCCCTGTAATTGGTCCTGGAAGTGAAACTCGTGCACGAGTTCCAGGAATAACAGTAACTGCTAGTGGCAACAGCGACCCAACCTCCTCCTTCCTGAGCAAGACCAGGATGAAAATAGAGACATGCTGAAGGTAAGAGAAAAATCCCCCCTTCCACATTCTCCAGTCTCTATGGCTTCTGGGCAGGAACTTCTCCTACTCAGTCATAAAAAAACAACAGGCTCTACCTTTATGCCAGCCCCACGTCTCCACATTTGCCCTGAGCCTCTACTTGGCAGCGTACACCAGTGTGTGTGTGTGTGTGTGTGTGTGCGTGTGTGCGTGTGCGTGTGTGTGTGTGTACGCGTGTGTGCGCGCGCACAGTCTTATCATATTTGATTTGTTGCAACTTCCTTTGGAGAAGGCAATGGCAACCCACTCCAGTGTTCTTGCCTGGAGAATCCCAGGGATGGGGGAGCCTGGTGGGCTGCCATCTATAGGGTCACACAGAGTCGGACACGACTGAAGTGACTTAGCAGCAGCAGCAGCAGCAACATGGACTGTAGCCCTCCAGGTTCCTCTGTCTATGGAATTTTCCAGGTAGGAATACTGGAGTGAGTTGCCATTTCCCACTCCAGGGGATCTTCCTGACCCAGGGACAGAACCCATGTCTCTTGTGTCTCCTGCACTGGCAGGCGGATTCTTTGCTAACTGCACCCCCTGGGAAGCCCCTGCACCAGTATCTCCCTGGAGACAGCAGTGGGTGGCTCCTCCTGCCTCCAAACCCGGCAAGATCTTTGTTTCCTCTTTCCCAGGCTCAAAGAAGTGGAGCAAGCTCTCTGAAACTGTGTACAGACAGCTAACTTAAGTGCCCCAGATTACATCCACTGTCCTCTGCCTGCCCCCGACTTGCTCTTCCCTTTCATCATCTCTCAGAGGTACCTGTGGGTGCCTTTCAAGCCTCCTGTTTTGGCTACAGCATCTCTATTATAGTATGACCTCACGCGCTATTGTGGGACAGCCCACTGTAGGGGGCCCATTCGTTGTAAGGTGGCTGGATGGAGAAAGAGAAAAGGAAATAAGGCACAGAGGGAAGAAATTGTGAAATGAGAAAATGAGAGATGATCACCCAGTCCTGGCCCTGGATACTTCATGTCCTGCTTCCACACTTCCTGAAGTCTGACAGCCCTTGGGTTCAATAAAGTATCATTGTGCATCATCCCAGCATCTTCTGTCTCCATCGGACCTACATGACTCCTCCACTGAAAGTATCTGTCTCTCTTACAAGGATCCAGGATCTCCTTGACACCAGGGATCTTTTATTCATATTTGTAACTTCAGCCCTGAATGAAGAAGTCTGGCACAGAGAAGGTGATTCAAATGTCAACTGAATAAATAAAAAGACAACTCAGTTGTCCCACATTATCCTTGTGTTTCATGACCAAAATTGTTAGATATTATGTTTGTGCTTTGCACACACACACAAATATTAAACATCTTTTCTTCCATTCACAGTTGAGAGCTAAATAGAAAACTATTTTATAAATGCAGTAAACATAGCTATCTTCTCAGCACAGGTGTTTCTTTATGGCCGCCTGGAAACAAGGGCTCATGGGACTTCCCTCTGACTCAGTGGTTAAGACTCTGCCTTCCAGTGCAGGGGATATGTGTTCGATCCCTGGTCTGGAACTAAGATATAATATGCCATAGGGTGTGGCCAATTTTTTAAATTTAATTACTTAATTTGAAAAACAGAGACGAGAGCTCTATGTTGGTGCTCATGCTTTGGTAGAATCTCACACAGGGCCTTCAAGAGTGAGTCGTCGCCTCCCTAGCTGGCATTCTCCCTCTTGGCAGCAGCATCTGTGTCCTGCAGTAGATGTTAAAAATGCCAAGACCAGCAAATTACCAGGATTGATTGCAGCAAGATCACAGGCAGGTGACCCTGTCTTGGATCCTGGGACCTGCTGTGGCTCCTGTTGAGATGCCCTGAGAAAGCAGGTCCTTCTTAATAATGGAAGAGAGAGGATGGGAAGCCCCCTGCCTTGCTGCTGGAGACAAAGACTAGTAAGGATATGATGCCTGGGGCCCAAAGTGATTTTAAAACCATGAAAGCAAATATCACCAAAATCCTGAGAATTGCAGAGCAAGAAAATAAAAGAGCCTGACTGCTTAACAAACTGTCATAGACTGAGTAACGACCTTAAGATGCCCATGATCTAATCCCTAGGACTTGAAAATCCTACCTTGTGCATCCGTGCATGCTCAGTTACTCAGCTGTGTATGACTCCTTGTGACCCCAGGGACTCCACCCCACCAGGCTCCTCTGTCCATGGGATTCTCCAGGCAAGAATACTGGAGTAGGTGGCCATTTCCTTTCCCAGGGGATCTTCCCAACCCAGGGATGGAACCCACAAGTCCTGCATTTCCTGCTTTAGCAGGCAGATTCTTTACCATTGAGACACCTGGAAAGTCAAATCTTACCTTAGGTAAGAAGGACTTTGCAGATGTGATTAAGTTACAGGTTTTGAGATGAAGAGATTATCCTGAATCATCTAGGCAGGGCCTAAAGGCAGTCATGAAGGTCCTTAAAAGAGGGAGGCAGAGCGTGATTTGAGTACAGAAACAGAAAGCAAGAGGTTGGAGTGATTCAAAGAAGGGACCGTGAGCCAAGGAAAGCAGCAGGCCTCCAGAAGCTAAAGAAAGCAAGGAAACAGCTTCTCCCCTCAGACCTTCAGAAAACAATCCAGCCATGCCAACTGACTGACTCTTAACCCAGTAAAACTGATTCCAGACTTCTGGTCTCCAGAACTGTAAGACAATACGTTTGGTTGTTTTAAGCCATCGGGTTTGTGACAATTTGTCATAGCAGCAATTTGTCAGCAGCAACCTAACACTGAACCCACCCTGGGAACTCCCTACCTCTGGATTTCTTGTGAAATGACCTCGTTTTTTTAAATTCTTATGTTTTTAAGCTATTTTTCAACAAGGCTGGTTGTCGCTTCTGGCCCAAAGCATCCAAAATAATGTTTGTAGCACTAGCCATGGCAGTTTGGGTAGGGGTACTATAGGATATTGGTTCCACTGTAACATAGAAAGAATTTAAATACATATACAGAGAGGGAATTGGTAGGGCACTTCATGTTCAAGAGCTTTGCCCAGAGCTCACCTTCACGTGTCTAGCATATTGAGTCCCTCCCACTTAGCTTACTTTTAGTGGTGATCAAATAAGGAGCAATGTTTTTTAACTATCATTCCAGCACATCTTATTGCTCTGCCATTTTTGTGGTGCTGCTCTCATCCTTATGGCCCACATGACTTATCATCACTGCAGTGGAAAATCAGCCAAAGTGGGGACTTCCCTGGTGGTTCACTGGTTAAGAAACCACCTGCCAGTGCAGAGGACACAGGTTTGCTCCCTGGTGCAGGAAGATCCCATGTGTCAAAGAGCAACTAAGCCCATGAGACATCACTACTGAAGCCCACGTGCCCTAGAGCCCACGCTCCACAACAAGAGAAGCCACCGCAAGGAGAAGCCAGCACATGGAAACGAAGACCCAGCACTGCCAAAACAGGAGTCAATAAGGGCCCAGCCAAAGAGGACAGGGACAGGTCCCAAGGCCAGGGCACCATCTGGAAAGTCAAACTTCCACTCACAGAGCAGTAGTCAAAACTGATCACAGGGCTATGCCTACTATGTGTCGGGGAAGCTCGATGTCTTAATTCTAAGGTGCCCAGTTAGAAACTCAGAAAAAGAAAAGGGATCACATATCTGGGGTGCCAAATGGTCTGTTTCAGGAGTTCTGTGGACAGATTACAAGCACATTCAAATTAAAATCAAGAGTTAAATGCAGTCCAGACCTCTCCTGGTCTGCTGCCCTGATTTATGGTTTGTTTGTTTTTTTTTTTTTTGGTAGCAGCAGAACTTTCAGTGTGTAAGAAAGATATCAGCAGTGGTGCCCCTCCCCCTCACCTTTCCCTCATCATCTAGGGCATCTCTTTGGAACGCTGGTGTTCTAAGAACCCACTTTGAAATGATGCATTTGCTTTAAAAGGAAACAAAACCATACTACCAGACACAGTGATTCTTGGGGATTCCCAAGGCTGCTGAGTTTATTTCTCCTGTGAGAAACCCCCAAACTTTGATAAAAGAACTGGACGAGTCCTGCTTCTGCACTCAGAGTTTGTTCTATTTTAGAGTCACTCATGGCCAGAGAAGCAGAAGCTCGCGCTCTGGGCTCAGCAAGTGAGAAGCCATTTTCAGTTACATTCCCTAGCTTGCAGAACTGTCTGGGGCCAGAGTGAATGCTGGTTGCCATGGCACTGCTTTAAATCATGTCTGTGCTGACACTGTCACATGCTGTTCCCATACATGGGGGCCACATCTGTTTCTTCCCACTGTTGCTTGATGCTTGAGCTTTGCACCAAGAATAGAGATATATATGAGCAAGAAACCAAATCCATGTGGTTGCCACACCTTCTACCTAAATAATATATAAGATACATGGATTGGAGATATTTGAACTAGGAAACAAGAGATCTGGGTTCCGCTCATAGTCCTCTGCTCTGTAGCTTTGGGCAAATCCTTTAATCTATAACTTAGCTTCCTTACCTGTACAATGAAACAGATGTGATAGCGGGTCTCCGAGGTCTCCTGACGTCAGCAGCTCTGCTTCCTGTGTGCGGTTTCAAAGCTGCAGAGATGAGCAGAACTCTGCAGAGGATGAACATCAAAGCATGAGTGAGGCAATTCCAGTAAGCTGTTGCACAGCCCTCTCCATGCTGTTTCTGAAACTCTTCTCCAGCACCTCTGGGCTGCTAGAGATTTGTTTTGAGTCAATTCCCTGGCAAGATGCCACTTGCCAAAAGGTCCCTTCTGAGGTACTAAGGGGTCTGTTCTCAGTTTAGGGTTGAATCATTATTTGGCTTGGAACTGATTTCTTCTCAGGATAGTCCCTGGTTCAATGCTCAGGATTTTGGCCCCTAAAACTGTTAGACCACCCCCCCTCCTGCCACCAAGTAAAGTCAATTTTAAAACTAGAGAAAGGGGACTTCCCTGGCTGCCCAATGGTTAAGACTCCGTGCTTCCCCTGCAAGGGGCATGGGTTCAATCCCTCGTCAGGAAACTAAGATCTGCATGTCAAATGGTGTGGCCGAAAAAAGAAAAAAATTATAACAGTAAAACTAGAGAAACATACACGTGTGAGGTTAACCTCTGGACCCATTTCACAGAGTAGCATCTCATGGGACCAAGAAAGCTGAGAGGAAGCAGTTCTAATACTGTCCAACCAGGGTGCAGCTGGTTTCCCTGGTGGGATACAAACATCTTTATGTTTCTGCTTACATTGCCCTGACCTCTGCCCGGCCCTCATCTGTTGTTTGCAGGGACAGACTCACACTTTCAAAGTCTCTTCCCTACCCCGCTTCAATTATTTCTGGGAATCCCCAGAGAATGTCTCATGTACATCCACAAAACAAAATTATAAGCTGGGAAGCAAGGGTTACAATAGGAACAGGGTGTCCTAACATTAAACCAGCTTCCTTGGTAACTGAGATGGTAAAGAATCCACCTGCAATGCAGGAGATCCCAGTTAAATTCTTGGGTTAAGAAGATCCCCTGGAGAAGGGATAGCATCCCCTGGAGATGGTAAATAATCTGCCTACAGTGGAGGAGACCCTGGGTTGGGAAGATCCCCTGAAGGAGGGCATGGCAACCCACTCCAGTACTTTTGCCTGGAGAATCCCATGGACAGAGGAGCCTGGAGGGCTACAGTTCATAGGGTCACAAATCTTTGGATGCAACTGAAGTGACTTAGCACACAGGAAAGCTATCTCATCTCTATAACTGATCTCTATAACCCGCTGTTATTAGAATTTTCCTCGGTCTAGCTTTACTATTTTGCTGTTTCCTTCACTGAATGAGTTAAATATATATCACACATGTTCACTATATGTTTGATGACAGTCATGCTTTTAACTCTTGGACAAACCATTCTTCAGCATGTATTTAACAAGTATTTGCTGAACAATTATTATAGGCAAGGCACCATGCAAGGGGGCAAGGCATGTACTAGAGAACAAGGTAGACAAGGCCTCTGTCTTCATGAAGGCAACATTCTGGAAGAGAGAAAACCAGTAACAAACCAATCCCTTATAGACTGTGATTAGGGCAATGATGAAAATGCATAAGAAGCTATGACAGAGATTAGTGGGAGGGGCAGTCAAGAGAGACCCCTCCTTCCTTGAAGGACATTAAGCTGAAGGAGACATTAGCTGGGACTTGAAGGAGAGGACCCAGTCCTGCAAAAAAAGGGGAGGAAAAGAGTTCCCAAAAAAGGAAATGGCAAGCACAAGGACCCTGCTGTGGGACCAGGTTCAACATGTCCCAAGAACTAGAAGAAGGCCATGGTGGCTGGAGAAGAGTTGATCCAAGGAAAGATGGCCCAAGATAAGATCAAAGAAGTAGTGTGGAACTTAGGATCTCAAGCCAGGATTGTCATTTACTAAGAACTAAGGTACGAAGTGTTCACCAGCCAGAAGCTAGGTGACCCTTGCATCTTACTTATTTTATTACATCAAATGTTGGGCTTTCTTTTAGCTTTCTCAGTGTTAACATCTTAAATACCATGATTGTTGTTGGTATTCAGTTCCTAAGTCATGTCCAACTCTTTGCGACCCCCTGGACTCGGCACACCAGGCTTCCCTGTCATTCACCATCTCCCAGAGCTTGCTCAAACTCATGTCCCTGGCATCAGTGATGCCTTCCAACCATCTCGTCCTCCGTAGTCCCCTTCTCTACCTGTCCTCAATCTTTCCCAGTATCAGGGCCTTTTCCAATGAGTTGGCTTTTCTAATCAGGTGGCCAAAGTATTGGAGCTTCAGCTTCAGCATCAGTCTTTCCAATGAATATTCAGAGTTGATTACCCTTACGATTGACTGGTTGGATCTCCTTGCTGTCCAAGGGATTCTCAGTAGTCTTCTCCAGCACCACAGTTCAAAAGCATCAATTCTTCAGCACTCGGCCTTCTTTATGGTCCAGCTCTGACATCCATACATGACTACAATCCATGTGCTGCAGTCCATGGGGTCACAAAGAGTCAGACACGACTGAGAGACTGAACTGAACCGTATTATTAACTAAACAACCATTTGTTTCAGTTTCCCACAAAATCGTTTCTTCTGTTCCAGGATCCATTTCAGGATCCCATTTTGCATCATTTGTCATGTCCCCTTAGTCTCCTCCAGCCTGTAACAGCTCCTCTGTCTTTTTTGCTTGTTTCTTTCTTTTTTTGTTTCTCTTGACTTCAACAGTGTTCAAGAGTACCAGGTTTTTGATAGAATGGTTCTCAGTTTGGATTTGTCTGATGTCTTCTCAGAATTAGACAGAGGCTATGGGTTTGGAAGAAGAAAACAACAGGGAGGATATGACATGTCTTCTTTTAACATAGATACAACTTAAGACCTGCTTGTAGGGCCTCTCTCATAGCTCAGTAGTTAAGAATCTGCCTGCCAATGCAGGAGACAAGGGTTCGATCCTTGGTCCAGGAAGATCCCGCAGGCCACTGGGCAACTAAGCCCATGTCCCACAACTAGAGAGTAGCTCCCACTCGCCACAACCAGAAAAAGCCAGAGCACAGCACCACCAAAAATAAACAAACATTTTTGTAAAAGAACCTGGTTGTAAACTGTCCTGTGAAACTCAGGGCAAGTGGCTTCCCAGGTGGTGCTAGTGGTAAAGAACCCGCCTGCCAATCAGGAGACCTAAGGGACTAGAGTTCAATCCCTGGGACAGGAAGATCCACTGGAGGAGGCCACGGCAACCCACTCCAGTATTCTTGCCTGGAGAATCCCCTGGAGAGAGCAGTCTGGCAGCCTATGGGCTGCAAAGAGTCGGACACAACTGAAGCGACTTAGCACACAAGCACACACTCGGGAAAGAGGGATTTTGTGACATTTAGGCAAAGAAGGGGAAGGTTCCTGCAACTGAAGCTAGGGAGAAGGATCCAGAAATCAACATGTGACTTCATTCTGGATGTTGGTCCCAAACCCAACCTATCCAATTATCTTGCAAGTTGAAGTCACTGATTTCAAGGAATCGTCAGGCAAATAAGTAGGTGAAATGCTGCAAATTCATCATTTGCTCCATGACGCTCCTTATCACTAGGCCAAGAGTCTTAGCTAACGTGTTATGAAGAGTAGCATGTTTTTCCTATTAGGCCAGCCATTACCAATATTTAATTTGTTTTCACTATTGAAAGGAGTGATCATGTGGCCCAGACATCCTCACTCACCTCCTTATACTAATTGTGTGGTTGCCATGTTTGTTTTTCCTTTAGATTTACCTGTTCTTTTATAGTTGCTTTGTGACCTTCCACTAACCATTAAATGTTGCTTCCATGTCAGGCCCTCTGTTCTTTCTCTCTGCTATCCATATCCTGAAAACTCCAAATCTATACCATCTGAATTGCCACCAGATATCCAGACTGTTTTTCCACTGTCTCTTGGCCTCTGACCTTTCCATGACACATGCACCCAAAACTTGGCTTGTTAGAAACAGAACTCTTAGGGGGGCTTCCCAGATGGTCCAGTGGCTAAGACTCTGAGCTCCCAATGCAGGCGACCCAGGTTTGATCCCTGATCAGAGAACTAGATCCCACAAGCCACAACTAAGACTTTGTGCAGCCAAATAAATAATAAATGAATACATTAAAAAAGAAAGAAAAAAAGTAAAAACTTTCATTTAAAAAGAAAAAGAAAAGAAACAAAACCATTAGAAAGCTCGCTGGTAGCCTAATGGTTAAGATTCTGAGCTTTCACCGCCACAACTAGAGTTCCTTCCCTGGTTAGGAAACTGAGATTCTGCAAGCCACACCTCGTAGCCAAGAAAGGAAAAAAGAAGGAAATGCTGTGGTCCTTCCTGAAGTTACCAACACCATCATCTACCTAGTCCCCTGAACTAGAAAACTAGTTGTCTTTGACTTTTCCTCCTTTGTTACTTCCCATGTCTAACTGCTGCTAAATTTTGTCTTTTTTAAACCATTTTTCTCCCACTTGCATCAAATACTTTACTTCATAGCTTCATATCGGCCCAAACTAACACTATATTCCTTCATCCTTGTTTAATCACCCTCCAATCCATTCTCAGAAGCAACACTGGAACTTTTTTTTAAAATGTAAATAAGCAGTGGGTTACCCAATGTGTAGAGCTACTGTTCACTGGTCGGGTGGGGGCTGGGTGAGTGGACTCATCAGCTCCAGCTCTGAGCAACTCATCCGTTTAAATCTCATCATTTTCTGTTATTTCCTGGCTCATTTCACATCCTCTCTGCCCCACCCTGCTCCACTCCAGGCCATGCTCTATTTAGACTGTAGTGACTGGCATAGTAAAGTGAGAAGTGAGGCATGAAACAATTCTGACTCCAAAAGAGGAACTGCCTCCTTAAGACAAAGGACGTGCCCCTTCTTGAGGTGGAGAAGGTTCAAAGTGTTGGTTTTCTCCAACAAGATCCTACTGTATAGCACAGGGAACTCTGCTCAATGTTTGGATGAGAGGGGAGTTTGGGGGAGAAAGGATACCTGTTTGTATATGGCCGAGTCCCTTTGCTAACACTATCACGAAATTGTTACAGCCCACCTGAAACCATCACAATGTTTTTAATTGGCTATACTACAATATAAAATAAAAAGTTAAATGAAATAAAATGAAATTTTTTAAAGTGTTGCGTTTCAGAAGCCTCTGAGGATTGAGATATTACCCACTCCCTCCCTTTTATTGGTTGATCTAATTGATCGCCTTGATTTTTTCTAATCTTAACTTTTTTATATCCTGGCATATTATAATCCATACTGTCTCTAGATCATCATGCCAAAGTTTGTGCTCTTACCCAGAGGCATGAATTTCTATCACATCTCTGGACTATTGTCTGTGCCATTTCCTCTGAATGATGTTTCTAAGATCAGTTAAGCCCCACAAATGTGTGGGTACATACTTCACACCAGGCTCTAGCCCTACACTTTCTGCCTACCCAGTGTCAACTCCAAGTGGCCTGGTCCAAATGTCACCTCCTACACAAATTTTTCCTTGACTTCATTTGCCTAGGTAGATTTAATGGTTTCCTCATTCTCTTTTCCCACGCAGTTTTTTATACATGAAATAAACACTTGACAGTCATAAATTTAACATTCCTAGTTTAGTCCGTTCAGAAGTGACTCTATAAAATGAGTCCATAAAGTGTCATCATTTGTCATTTTGCCAAAGTATATGTGGGCACCATTCTCCCTGAAGAGCTGGTGAGCGAGAGTGAATCACCTCCTCTTAGAAGCCTTTCCTGATACTCCATCCCACTCAGGTTCAGCCTGATGGCCCTCTAAATCTGTTCTGGCTCTAAGTGAATTAGGAATAACAACATTTAATCACTTTGCACAACAAAGATCTGAAGGTGGGTGGTTTCAGAGTTTGCTTAGCTCCTCAGCATTGTCAAGGCTCTGGGTCCGGATTTTTGTAAGTCTCTCTGCCATGTCCATACAGTGACAATATAACAGCAGCTCCACACAGCAGCTCCTCATGTGACTCTACTCAAAGTTGGATAAAAGAACTGGACTCCTGCCATTGCACTTTTTGCAAGGAAGCAAAAACTCTTCCAGAAAGTTCTCCATAGGCTTCCTCTTGGACTTTATTGGCCAGAACTTAGTGGTGTGCCCAACCATAAAGCGGAAGAGATGAATCAAGTAACCATGCTCAATTTAGATTAGTGGTCCTCAGGCCAACAGGAGAAGCATCACCTGGGAACTCGTAGAAATACAAACCTGAGGCCTCCTAGACCTACTGCTGAACCAGAAATTTGGGGGATGAGGTCCAGCGTTCTGAGTTTTTAATGTCCTCAATGTGATTCTGATGCACACCAAAATTTGAGAATAACTGGTTTGGATCTAACATGGTTTACCCTGATCCCAGGGAAGGGGTTACCTACCTGAGCCTCTTGCCTCCTAGAACAAAATCAGGATGCTATGAACTAAGAAAGAAGAGAAGAATGCTGTTGGGTAGGCATCACCCCTCTATTATTTCCATTTAAAGTATTATGAATTACATTATTTATCCATCGATTTTTTTTTTTTTTGCCCAACTCCCTATCCCACCTGTAAGCTTCTGAAGAGTATGAGCTTTGTCTTGTAATCATGTTTCTATACCAGCACAATAGAAGGCACACAAGTAAAGCTTGCTGGGCAAACAAAGAAATATTAAAGTGGTCTCTCCTTTCTAATTGCCCATCCCCTTCACAGACGCTTCTGCTGCTTTGCACTCAAGGAACATTCATTTTTACATCAGCTCATGTCAGTGAGCCAAGAGCAGGCTCTTCCCACGGATCTGAGAACAGTTATTCTTTTGCACATGAGTGCAAGCAGACAGTCTGGCTTTCTGCATGCACATCTTGGGCCTTTACGACATTCATTTCTTTTCGGGGCATCCTCAGAGAACACTGCTCTACAATAACACAGGATGGAACACATCAATTGTTCAGCTGAGTTCTGGCTGCCGACTCCTGGCTGGCAGTCTTTCTTGGAGGCAGCTGTGTCCTCCGAGTCAAATATGACCTGGAAATAAGCCTGCGAGCCTCATCCTCCACGAGAGCTGCATAGCAAGAGGCAGTGGCATAGTAATCACACTTGTTTTGTTCTGCCCCACCATCACATTGGCCAGCCACTTTCCTGAGCTTTCTGAAACCACTTGTATTACATAGGACCCTTTGAGTTGCAAGTGACAGAAACCCAAAGGCAAAATGGTGAAAATAGAGGGGTGGTAGGAAGACTATAGGCGCATGACTACAAGTCTTGGGTTAGCATTCATTTCAAGCTGGATGCAGATGCTCAGAGAGCATCCTCATAGGCTTCTCTCTTTATCACACAGCTGGATGGCTTCTACTTGGCCTTTTTCTCAGGACAGCTTTCACCAAACAAGCCAGGAGCCACTTTAGACTTATGTCCCAGCCATTGAACACCTGCAGCAGAAAGCAAGCCCCTCTTTTACAAAAGTGTCAGCAAAGTCCTGGTACTACAGTTCTGTACCTACACTGTTAGCCACACTTAACATGACTCTCATCATCCTAACAAGTCACATGGACATTACAACCATGGTGACTGCTTATTCAGAGCAGGGGACCTGGGTCAAGTGAGGGTCAGTCTCACTGACCACATGGCCTGGGAATGAGGAAAGATGTTGTTCAGTCACTCAGTTGTGTCTGACTTTTTGAGACCCCTCTAGGCTGCAACATGCAAGGCTTCCCTGTCCTTCACTCTTTCCTGGAGTTTGCTCAAACTCATGTTCATTGAGTCAGTGATGCCATCCAACCACCTCATCCTCTGTTGTCCCCTTCACTCTTTCCCAGCATCAGGGTCTTTTCCAAATTGACTCTTTGCATCACGTGGCCAAAGTATTGGAGCTTCAAATTCAGCATCAGTCCTTCCAGTGAATATTCAAGGTTGGTCTCCTTTAGGATTGACTGGTTTGATCTACTTGCAGCCCAAGGGACTCTCAAGCCTTCTCCAGTGTCACAATTCTACGTTCCCATGCAAAATCACAGGACTGTTAGCAGAGGAGGGGGAATGATACAGAGGAGACAAAATCCACGCCTGCTCCATCTACCACTCTTCCTAACATTAAGTCTGCCAGTCACCTTTCCATGCAAAAGGCACCTGCAGACATGCAGAGCTGGTTTTTGTTTTTCCAAAGCAAGGAAGAAAATACAGTGCCTCCTAAAGACAAATGGCACAGACTCTTTCTCTTTCCCACTGGCTTGAAATAACTCGCAGCCCTACTGAGCAGGACTGGGAGGATGGCACCAACCACCTCCCTCTCTGTAATTTAATCTCCCGAGCACCTGCCCTGAACATTCACTCAGCCTGCACCCCACCCCTCCTCACAACGTTTCTTGGCCTGCTTTGCTGTCTTTTGTAATCATCAGTTAACATCTGCAATATTTTATATGTAGCAGGAAAGATTTTTTTTTCTCCTTTACCCTTCTTCCTCCTGTAGTTGAATATAAAATAGATCAGAATAACAAAATGAGGCAGACATGATTCTTTACACAGTAACCTAAAGATCCCTTGGGCTTTCTTAGTGGCTCAGATGGTAAAGAATCTGCCTGCAATAGGAGACCCGGGTTCAATCCCCAGAGTCACGAAGATTCCCCTGGAAAGGGGAATGGCTACCCACTCAAGTATTCATACCTGGAGAATTTCATAGACAGAGGAACCTGGCAGGTTACATAATCCATGAGATCACAAAAAGCTGGACACGACTAAGCAACTTTCACTTCATTTCACTGAAGATCCCTAGCCCTTAAGCCAGGAGGTGTCGTGGTTGGGATCCTCTCTCCTGTCCCAAGGACATTTTAGAGGACTCGCCATTCCTTCCCCCAGCACTCTCCTGGCACCAAGCCCCAGATCCATCCAGGGAAGAACCAAAGGAAGCTGAGGGACTGAATTCAAACTGAAGGAGAGGACAATGGGGGATGGGAAGGAAAAGCCACGGTGCCAAGGTAAAGGAGATGAGAAATCCAAGGTGGGGAGAAAGTGAAGGCAAAGATTTCCTTACGATCTTCTAGGGGACCTGAATTTTTCCATCTGCAAGTAGGAAAGTTGCAGCCATATGTGAGATAGAGTCTTTAAATCAATGACAAAACCAATGACTTAGCCGCTCCTCACCCCACCCCCCACCACCTAACTTTGGCTGGAAGTGTGAGAACTAATAAGATAACTTAGAGGGTGGCCAGTAAAGAAAGATGAAGCAATCTGGCTCAAACAGTTCTAAACGGAGGTTTTTCACTGCAGGGAGGAAAACCAGCAGAGAAGCTGGTAAAACAGAGCAGAAAAGCCACCCCCAGATCTCCAGCCCACCTCCCGGGGGGGCCTCTAATGGACATTCCTCCACACTCCACATCTGTGCTTCATCAGCACAGATCCATGTGCAGCGTGAGTCAGACAGCTACTTCCTTTCCAACACGGGAAACTGATAGGTTCATGTGTTTATTCATGTCCAAAGCATTCAACCAGTACATTGTAAAATATGATGCATCCAAAGAAGAAATATTTTACTGATTTTTACATCTCTAGTGAATTCATTTCTCAAATAAATACATTTCTCTTGTATCGAACCTATACTCCCCTACATGTTGTATATTATGAGTTCTTTCCAAGGAATTTACTGTCTTCCTTGCAGCTTAGTGGATGCTGACTTCTCTATTTTTGCTTTTTTTCCTAAGAGACCTTTTTTTTTCTCCCTAGAGACCTCAAAGTATCCTTTGATTTTCTCCCTCCCTTCCTGACTGCCATTACCTTCTCTGTCTTCTGTGTATGCCTTGATCAGCATTCCTGGCCAACAAGAATCCTCTCTAGCTAGTTTATGCAGAAAGAGATTTACTAAAGGATATTAGGTAGTTTTATGCACCCACTCTAGGGAGGAAATCATCACTGCAAATAACCTCACTATTGCCACCACAGGCCACTAAATATCTCTAACCAGGGTTCTCTTTGTAATTCCAGGGCTTGCTACTCACATTATAGACATCTTAGATTTGCTTTCTACAATTTTCAGCAGATGGCAAAATCAGCAGGTATCTGATTCTAACATATTAATATACTAATAACAATTTTAATCACTTTTATTGAGGTATAATTGACATATTAACATTATGATAGTTCCAGGTATATAACATAATGATTCGATGTTAGTATGTACAGCCAAATGATCATCACAATAAAACTAGCTAACATCCATCATCAAACATAGTTGCAATTTTTTTCAGTATATTAATGACAACTTTTTTACAGAAGGAATTCAAGTGCTTTAGCAGCAGCATGTATCTTTTTCTGAATTGTTGCTTACTCATTAAGTGGTGTCCAACTCTTTGTAACCCCATGGACTGCAGCATGCCAGACTCCCCTGTCCTTCACTATCTCCCAGAGTTTGCTCAGATTCGTGTCCATTGAGTTGGTGATGTTATCTAACCATCTCGTCCTCTACTGCCCCCTTCTCCTCCTGCCTTCAATCTTTCCTAGCATCAGTGTCTTTTCCAATGAATCAGGTCTTTGCATCAGGTGGCCAAAGTATTAGAGCTTCTGCTTCAGCATCAGTCCTTCCTATGAATATTCAGGACTGATTTCATTTAGGATTGACTGGTTTGATCTCCTTACAGTCCAAGGGACTCTCAAGAGTCTTGTCCAACACCACAATTCAAAAGCATCAGTTCTTTGGCACTCTGCCTTCTTTATAGTCCAACTTTCACATTCATACATGATTACTGGAAAAGCCATAGCTTTGACTATATGGACCCTGTTGGCAAAGTGATGTCTCTGCTTTTTAATACACTCTCTTGGTTTGTCATAGCTTTCCTTCCAAGGAGGAAGCATCTTTTAATTTTATAGCTGCAGTCACCATTCACAGTAGTGACTTTTCTTTTCTTGGAGCCCAAGAAAAGAAAATTTGTCACTGTTTCCACTTTTTCCCCATCTATTTGTCATGAAGTGATGGGCCCAGATGCCATGACCTTAGTTTTTTCAATGTTAAGTATCAAGCCAGCTTTTTCACTCTCCTCTTTCACCCTCATCAAGAGGCTATTTAGTTCCTCTTCACTTTCTGCCATCAGAGTATCATTTGCATATCTGAAGTTATTAATACTTCTCCCAACAATCTTGAAGCTTATGCTTCATCCAGCCCAGTATCACATGATGTACTCTGCATATAAGTTAAATAAGCAGCATGACAATATACAACCCTGACATATTCCTTTCCCAATTTGGAACCATCCGTTTTTCCATGTCCAGTTCTAACTGTTGCTTCTTGACCTGCATACAGATTTCTCAGGAGGCATGTAAAGTAGTTGATATTCCCATCTCTTTAAGAATTTTCCATAGCTTGTTGTGATCCACAGTCAAAGACTTTAGTGTAGTCAATGAAGCAGAAGTAGATGTTTTTCTGGAATTTCCCTTGCTTTCTCTATGATCCAGTAAATAGTGGCAGTTTGATCTCTGGTTTCTCTGCCTTTTCTAAATCCAACTTATATATCTGGAAGTTCTCAGTTCATGTATTGCTGAAGCTTGGCTTGAAGGATTTTGAGTATAACCTTATTAGCATGTGGAATGAGCATAGTTTTACAGTTTGGCATTGCCCTTTTTTGGGATTGAAATGAAAACTGACATTTTCCAGTCCTGTGGTCCCTGCTGAGTTTTTCAAATTTGCTGACATGTTGAGTGCAGCACTTTAACAGCACTGTCTTTAGAATTTGAAATAGCTCAACTGGAATTCCACCATCTTCACTAGCTTTGTTCGTAGTAATGCTTCCTAAGACCCACTTGACTTCACACTCCAGGATGTCTGGCTCTAGGTGAATGATCAAACCATTGTGATTATCCAGGTCATTAAGACCTTTTTTGTATTGTTCTTCTGTGTATTCTTGCCACTTCTTCTTAATATCTTCTGCTTCTGTTAGGTCCATATCATTTCTGTCCTTTATTGTGCCCATCTTTGCATGAAATGTTTCTTTGTTATCTCCAATCTTCTTGAAGAGATCTATAGTCTTTCCCATTCTGTTGTTTTCCTCTATTTCTTTGCATTGTTCGTTTAAGAAGGCCTTCTTATCTCTCCTTGCTATTCTCTGGAACTCTGCATTCAATTGTGTATATCATTTGCTTTCACCCAGGCAAGATGTCTGAGGATACCTACCTGCACAGGAGTCCAGTAAGTGAAAGCTTCTCCCACCCCTGTGCCCAGGAACATGTGGAAGGCTATTCTGTGGCCCAATCCCCCAGGCCACCTCAGAGGTACATCACTCTCAGCTTTCCCATCTTTCCTGCTGCTGAGGAAGAGACCATTCATCCTCTGATCTTTAAAAGGTTCTGCTGATCCTTAAAAGGTTCTGCTGATCCCTATGGTGAAAATCTAAGAAACCATGCAGGAGGGAGAGATTTGGAATCAGCAAGCACATCCCTTTTTATGGTGTATTATGCTTTGCAATTTACTAGCTGAATGTTGTGCAATATTTGCAAAGCTACTGACAACTCAGAAAGCTTTCTCTGTATTCTTTCCTCTGTCTATACAGAAATGCAAATAGAGCTTCTATTCCAATTAGGTAACCTGAGTACACACATGAATAATCTACCACCTCCCCTGAAGTATGACATCTGAATGACAGTAAGAAGAGCAAAAGAGAGACATCCACAGTGAGGAGGTTTGTGAGGTGTAAGTAGGTGGGGGGTCAGGGGCTGCACCTTGAATAAACATAGAGGGTCTGACTCCCAGAAGGAAGCTCGCAGCTCAGAAGCGGTCTGTGTCCAGGTGGACAAGCCTAAGCAGCAATGACCAAATACCAGCTAGGTTTACTGCCTAGCTACATGTCATAGACAGCAAGCAAACAACCAGCTCAAACAGCCATAGACAGCTTATTTCTCATGGTGCAGTGGCAGCCATGTTTGCATCAGGTCTGCCTGTCCCCCAAGCCTCACGGGGCGATGCAGAGTCAGCCGGGGAGTATACTGCCCACATAGAGGTCCACATTACAGCTGAGGCAGCCCTCAATCCTATAGTGAAACCAGTAGTGAACATGCCCTGCCCTACCTCTGCCCCTGGGGACAGTATCTGAAACAAAACTGTCCTCCAACCTAAAGACATCATCTCTAGCTTCCAAGAATATGTGCTGTGCTAACAATCTTGAAACAGTTGTCTGGACAAAACTGGTCATAAGATGTGTAGAAATGCCATGGAGAATGGCCTCCCCCCATCTCGTGGGAATGACAGAGGCAGATGGGGCGGTGAGGAGGAAAAGGAATCAGCTGCAGGCCAGGAAAGGAGGGGCTGGCTAACCAAGTAGGCAGTGGAGAGTGTGAGGCTGGTAACTTGGCACCCCCTCAAATTCCAGGGCCAATGCAGGGGATTTTGGCTGATGAGTTTTAAAGCTCCACTGGGGAGCTTACTGGTATCTCAGGATGTTATGAAGTGAGGATGAGCCATACAAAACAAGTCAAATGAGGGCTGAGCTATTAGGGATGGACCGGAGTCATCAGGTTGCAGTGACATTTGGAGAGATGCTGAGTACTGAGGAGATGTTCTCAAAACAGCTTCCTGTGCGGGTCCTGCCCCCCAGGTGATGACTCAGCTCCCACTTCTTCCTTTAATGAAGAGCTCTTGTTTCTGCGTTCCCTTCAGGTCAAGGTTAGCTCCCAAACCTCTCTCCTCTCTCCTCTCCTCCTCTGGAGATTTTCACCTTCGAGATCCAAGGTACATGAAGTATGGAGGAACAAACTGTGGTTGCATATCAGAATGTAAACCGTACCAGCCTTGACAATGGGAAAGTAACATTACAATGTCAGAAATTGGGAAGTAGAGCGTGGAGAGAAGAGTTTAAGGAAAAGGCAAGCGTTTGAGGATTTTAATAAAGGGAGGCGTCAAGAAGGTGTTGCTTAAAATCACTGGAACTTAGAGAGATTTAGGTCTATTACTTCATGTTACAACAGTAGCCACTAGAGGAACTAAAAATAACAAGATACTTCCACTGAGAGAGGAGTGTCAGTGGACTAAATCCTTATCATTCACAGCAGGAAGTCAAGAGATAACGTCTAAAGTTGATAAACCAAGAAATAGCAAAGCAAGCATAGTAATTAGACATACAGAGCTAATTACCTAAAAACAGAAACCAAATAGCTGCCTCTGGGTAGCAGAGAATATTCCTGGGGGAAATGTAAATTGGTGTAGCCACTATGGAGAGCAGTATGCAGGGTCCTTAAAAAGCTAAAAATAGAGTCACCATCTGATGCTGCAATCCCATTCCTGGGCATATATGTGGAGAAAACTGTAATTCTAAAGCATACACACACCCCAGTGTTCACTGCAGCACCATCTACAATAGCCAAGACATGGAAGCAACTTAAGTGACCATTGAGAGAGGAATAGGTAAAGAAGATGTGAGATGTGTGTGTGTGCGCGTGTAAATGAACTAACATAATAAAGAATTTGCAGCACCATGGATGAACCCAGGGATTATCAAACTGAGTGAAGAAAGTCAGCGAAAGACAAATATCACCATGATATCATTTTTATGTGAAATCTAAAACAATGACACACGTGAACTTATTTATAAAACAGAAATAGGCTCATCGACATAGAAAACAAACTTACGCTTTCCAAACGGGCAGTGGGGAGTGAGGGATAAATTAGGGGTTTGGGATAAATTAAAAACAGAAAGGCTCTCAGCCCCTTCTGAGAGAAAGAGCTCTAATTTTCTTGGATCTTCAGTGTCAGGAGTTAGAGGGAGAACAATCCCTTCCCCCCTATAAAAACAGGGGGACAAAAATAAAATCTGAGTTGGAAACTCTGAGTGTGAACTAATAGACCTTCCAAGGAAGCTACAACTTACAAAGCATTGTGAACCTTCAGAGACTTCAAGTCTTTGTTGCAGGGGAGCCCCACGCATAGAAAGGTCCCAAGCTTTGCTAATAATCTGCTGTCACCACCTTGAAATTCTTACTAATTTTTAAGCAAGGGCTCTGCATTTCTATATATATCATCCTGCATATTATGCAGCTTGTCCTGGCCAGGGCAACTGACTGTATGGAGCATGAAAAACTGACCGCTGTCAGTGGTTATTTGACTGAAAAAAAAAAAAGTGGTTTCAATTAAAACAGAGGGTATATAGCTCAGGGGTAGAACATTTGACAGTAATTTACGTAAATCCCTTTCTTAAAGGAGAGATTCTCTTTTCTGCCTCGGAGATGATCTGACTTCACAGCAGGGAAGGCCCTGGAGGAGAGTCAGAGTGGGCACGAGTGCCCGCCCACGGCTCCTGGGCACTTTCCACTGTGATCCGAGGGCTGCTTACTGCCAGCCCCTGCCTCGGGAGTCCTCGAGCCATCGAGCCATCGGAGGCTGCTTGGGCTCCCCTCTGAGTGCCGGGGAACGGGGGTTAGTGGGCAGGGAACTCACCGTCCTCACCCCTCTGAGGCCTGTTCTGCCACTCCTGGTGCTCCCTCAGGGTGTCGGCTCCAGTTGCCCACAAAGATTTGCTCGCTGATGTGCACTTGATGGCTCTCATCCTCTCATCTCACTTCTCCATTCTCCCACTGGAGTTCCCTGGGATTACCTCCTGAATAAACTACATGCATCCAAGTCCTCATTTTAGGATACCTCTGGCGGTGGTTTAGTCACTAAGCCATGTCTGATTCTTGAGACTCCATGGCCTCCCTGTCCGTGGGATTTCCCAGGAAAGAATACTGGAGTGGGCTGCCATTTCCTTCTCCAGAGGATCTTTCCCACCCAGGGACTGAACTCAGGTCTCCTGCAGTACAGGCGAATTCTGTACCATCTGAGCCACCAGGAAAGCCCCAAGATACCTCGGGGAGGACCTAAAGACAGCAAGTCATTTAATCAAAGTCCAAAACAGGTTCAGAGAGTGATGGGAATGACAACTTATACACAGTTCAGGGACTGCTTTCTCTTCAGCTTGCCTCTGAGCCAGCAAACAAGAGTGCAAAGGATGCATACGAGGTACGGATTCAATTAGGTGAGTGGATGGCTCCCGAATTCATCTCTGAGGAGTGGCTTTAGAGTTGGGAACCTGCCAGGTCAGACAGAAAACCTAGGAATGTAGCTTAAACAAGTAGGAAGTTAATTTGTCTTTTGCATAGCAGACTGATGGGAGATGATGAGGGCTGGAATGAAACACGTAAATTTTGTTTCATTCTGCATGACTCCATCCCTAAAGTCACCTCATTCTCAAAAATGGCTGCTTGCAGTCCAGCCATCTCACCTATGTCCCAGATATCAGCAAGAAGAAAATAATGAAGAAAAGCATGCCCTCTCCCTTTAAGTCTCCTTAGCAGATGTTGTTAAGCACATATTATCTTCTACTTGTATCCCAATGGGAAGAATCTAGTATCATGATTCTACCAAGGTGCACAGAAGTCTAGGAAATATAGTCATTACTCTGGATAACTTGTGCCCAGTTTAAAATTAGGTATTCTACCTGTACAGAAGAGAAGAACAGACAGTGAGGGGCAGCCACATTCCCTACCACCCCAGCCTCAAAGAGTTTCTTGGGCCCTAGTTTAGCCCAGTAAATGCAGAATACTTCTCATTTGCCCCAGAGAGGCACATGTGTGTGTGCTAAGTCACCTCAGTCATAACCAATTCTTTGCAACCCTATAAACTCCAGCCCATCAGCCTCCTCTGTCCATGGGATTCTCCAGGCAAGATTACTGGGGTGGGTTGCCATGCCCTCCTCCAAGGGATCTTCCTGACCCAGGGATTGAATCCATGTCTCCTGTATCTAATTCACTGACAGCAGATTCTTTACTCACTGAGCCACCAGGGAAACCCCCTAGCGAGGCACAGATATGGCCAAAAAGTCACTGCCTTCTAAGGGAGCCCTGTAAGAAGGAATGAACTGGGCAGACAACTACAGACCAGATGGGTGTCTGAGGAGATGCCAATTTGAGTAGACAATGACTGAGGTCCAGAAGCCCTCCACCATCACAGCTGTTGGCTGGCATCATAGAAGCCTGCAAAACCTGTTTCTGCACAGCTTCAAGACTGAAGAAAGAACCTGGAGTCATTGATAGAGATTATCAGTGGTTTAAAGCAGGAGGAGCTTACATATCTGGAGCGACACCCCACAGTGTGCAGCACACGGCAGGCCGGATGAGGCAGCAGACTTCACTCCTGGAGGCAGGAGAGGCTGGGGGAATTATGTCAGGTTAGCTCATCAGTTACTAGGGAAAGCAGGTGAGGGAGCAACCCCCTTACTGGCCCTTTGATAAGTATACTAAAAAGTTCTGATCTAAAGTTAGAATGATCATTCTCTTGGGGCACAGGACAGGTTGTAGAAAGCCCAATCATATGAGTAGGACATAGGCAAAGCATGCACTTGTCGAGCAGGGGATGTACACAGAGCAAGAGAAAAGCCATCTTGAATGATCCGACCATACAATGGCATATGCAAGCCCTTCTACCAATCCATAGATGAGATCCAAGAAAACAGAGGAAACGCGTTAGGTTTTTTTGTTGTTGTTGTTGTTTTGTGGCTCAGATGGTAAAGAATTTGCCTGTAATGCAGGAGACCTAGGTTCGATTCCTGGGTCAGGAAGATCCCCTGGAGAAGGGAATGGCTACCCAGTCCAGCATTCTTGCCTGGAGAATCGTATGGACAGAGGAGCCTGGCGGGCTACAGTCCATAACGTCACAAAGAGTCAGACACAACTGAGTAACTAAAACTTTCACTACTTTTCTTTCAAGTTAGCTTAGATCATGTTTCTACTCCCTTAGTGAAATGAGGATTGTGGTGGCCACTAGGGCCATTTGCTGATATTCTCGTTCTCCTCCTCTTGAGTAGATGGTAGCATATGCATTTCCCTGCCCCTTTGAAGTTAGCTATAGTCATGTGATATACTTTGCCCAATGATGTTTGAGCACAAGTGAGATGTATCCTGTCTAAAGAGCGAGTCCATGATGGTTAATTTTATGTGCTAACTTGGCTGGGCCATGGACCCCAATTTTTGATCAAACACAAGTCTAGATCTTGCTATAAAAGTATCTTTAGATGTGAAAGTGAAAGTGAAGTTGCTCAGTCCTGTCTGACTCTTTGCAACCCTATAGACTGTAGACCACCAGGCTCCTCCCTCCATGGGATTCTCCAGGCAAGAGTACTGGAGTGGGTTGCCATTTCCTTCTTCACTTTTAGATATGAGTAACATTTAAATAAATAGACAACAGATAATCCTTCGTATGTGGGTGGGCCTCATCCAACTAGCCGAAGGCTTTAACAGAAAAAGACTAAGGTCCCCTAAGGAGAAAGGAATTCTGCCTCCAGTGTGTTTTGTGTTGTTACTTCAGTCGTGTCTAAATCTTTGTGACCCCACAGACTGTAGCCCCCCAGGCTCCTTTGTCCGTGGGATTCTCCAGACAAAATACGGGCATGCTCTCCTCCAGGGGATCTTCCTGACCCAGGGGTCAAAATCACGTCTCATATGTCTCCTGCATTGGCAGGTGGGTGCTTTACATCTAGTGCCACCGGGGGAGCCCACCTGCCTCCAGAATGATAACATTAACTTTTCCCTAGGTCTCCAATCCAAGATTTCAGGTTTTCTAGCCCCTGCAATTGTATGAGGCGATTCCCTAAGGTAAATTTTCTGTGTTTGTCTCTGTCTCTCTCTGTACACACACACACACACACACACACACACACACACACACACACACACGTGTTCTATTGGTTTTGTTTCTCTAGAGAACCCTGAACAATGCAAAGCCTATGTGCAATTTGTCACATTTTCTTTTTTCCTCTGCCACATTAACCTTGCAAGCACGTGTAGAGATGAGGTCTCCGGCCTGGATCCCTAAGTGACAATAGCAAGTCTAGTCCCCCTGCCAACCTACAGTGGACAGGGAGCAAATCAAGAAATAACCTCCATTCTGCTAAGCCACGGAGACATGGGGACCGTTTGTGGTCACAGCACAATCTACTCCATAGACCAAGGAGGCAAAATAGAAATTAGGGTGATTTAGATTTGTTAGCGGAAGCACACTGATTGAAACTGCCCACCCTGGCCAGGCACCATAGTAACCATTAGCATGAGTTATTTTAAGACAAGAGGTCCTGGTAAGGAATAAGGAACTAACAAGCCACTACCAACCAAAAGAATTCAGGAAAGGTCAAAAGGAGACATCACGTGTCCTTCCACCTTCCAGAATCCTTCTTGCTGGCATCCATCCTGGCTGAGCAATGCGTGCACCACCAGGAAGGACCCTGAGTCATAATGATCAGCCAAAGACAACCTGGAAACTAATCCTATCACCATAAAACCTGAGACTGCAAGCCACCTGGCAGAGTAGTTCTCTTGGGTCCCCTTTCTTTACTGCTCCCCACCTGTGTGCCCCTTTCCAATAAAGTCTCTTGCTTTGGCAGCATGTACGTCTCCTTGGACAATTCATTTCTGGAGTGTTAGCCAAGAGCCCACTCTCAGTACTCACTATTTCTCATTTCTTCTGGCTCGGATTATTCCAGGGCTTGAAGCAGCTCTTGGCGTTTTCCCTGCTAAGAATGTCCCTGGAATCAATGTCCTATTCCCACTTTTCTACCCTCATTAAGCTTTCCTGGCTCTAAAAGTCCTCTTCCTCTCAATTCAATAAAAATGTTTCTTTTTCTTCTTAGTGTGAGCGATCACAATTATGCAGTAAGAGGTAATAAGCAAATTCTCTCCAATGTGTGAATAGAAGCTTCATTTTCCCAGGGGGATTTGCATTTGAAAAGGAGATTTAAAAACAAAACAAAAATCCCACACAAATGAAGCTATACTTGGTGAAATTCCAGGAAGCATGATTAAGTGAGATTTCCCGTAGTAAGGGAGACATTTGGGACTTTTCAAGAGGACTTTTTCACAGGTGCTCTGCAGAAGGTACCAATATTGTTGGATTTTATTTCCTGGAATTTCTGGGTGCTTCTGAGTACTGGAGAACAAAAATTCCTCAGGGATGCTTCAGAGCAACTTCCTGTACTGTCCAATAATCCCCATTTCTCCTTCCAAACGCTTCCCAGTGACCAGCCAAGGCCAGACCTAACAGGCTCACAGCCTCTCCTGGCATCCTTAGATCAAGCTGCCAACCACTTTGTTTTCCACAGGGAGCAGCTTCCTGAGAGAGGTGATCTTTACCCAAAGGTAAGGTCCCTGAAATCCAATACACAAATATCCCTAGGTGTCACATGTCCCCCACTTATATCACCCCAGGAGGCCTACCTCTCATCTCAAAAGTAATGTACGTTCACAAGAAATCAGCTAGGCAACTTGTTTAAAAACATAGATTCAGAGATTTAGCTTCTGATTCAATAGGTTGGGATGCAGTCCAGAAAGCCACATTTTGACAAGCCTCCTTCCCCCGATGTGGTTCAGATGAACGCGGTAGGCTGACTACTACCCTCCGTGAAATGGAGGAAATGGAGCCCCGGGGAGATGGGGTGAGCTGTGCGCACCGCCCGCTCCCCTGAATTCCCGGCGAACTCATTTCTAGTCAGCTCCGAGTTTGTGTCTATTTGATGGAGCCAGGCCATCTGCTCACAACCTTAAAACAAAACAAACAAAACAAAAAGATGGAGTGTTGCTTCCAGGAAATTCTGTGCCATTTTTCTTTTTTCTTTCCGTTTAGAAGAGGATACGTCTTTGTGTGTGTGATTTAATTTTTCACGACAAAAATGAGGACAAATGGTGGTCTCGTCCCTCACTCATTTTTTGCCATATTTGCAGAGGACTTAAAAGTTAACACGTGAGAAAGAAGCAACCAGCTCCAAGAGCTCTCAGATGAAAGTTGGGATTATCAAGAGTCAAATGGAAAAAAAAAAGTTAAATGACATTTGTTAATACACTGTTTTTAGAAACCTGTTTTAGAGCCAGTAGCCATAGGGCAGAAACCAATTTTCAGAAAGACAACCCAATTGGCCAACTGAAGAGTTAATTTCTTTGGCCTCGGGGAAGAGGCCGCTGAGTTCCCCGCACTTGGAAGTAATTAGTCCTCCCCATCCCCCACCACCACCCCAGCTCCCGCCCAGACCCAAGCCGAATCTCTGCCCTGAGTGCGTGTGCCCCCTGGTGGTTTGAAGGTAAACTACAACGTACCTCAAAGGGAAGGAGAAAATCCCGGAGTTTGAATATCCTTGCATTTCGTCACTCCACACCCACACAGAGCTTTTTCAGGGACAGGTCTGCAGGAGCATCAGATGCTGTCATGGTTCTGGTGGCATCCTCACACTTCATTCTACACACCTCATTGTGGCTACATCGCAAATGCAGACGTGACGCAACCCCTTAAAAGCACGGTTCCTGCCTGGCCCAACGCAGTACACTGAACCAGGCCAAGCCACCAGTGCCTGTCACAGAACACTCCAGAAAAATCAAGTCCACCGACCTCCCCGGCAGTCCAGGGGTTAAGACCCCACACTTTCACTGCAGAGTGCCAGGGTTCGTCTCCTAAGCAAGAAATAATAAAAATAGGCCTCTGGACCTTCAAAAAGGGCTTCCGGCTTTCAGCCAGACACTTGACTTGCCTGCGACACTCATTTTTAAATTATATGGATTTATTTTACTTTTTTGAAAAATCCAATACAACATACAAAAGTCACTGTTGTTAATTTGGAGCATGTCCTTCCAGAACTTTCTACAATGTACTTACATATATAACCGTACATGGACAAATGTAGAGAATTATAAGCTTATGGAGCTTTTCCTAAAAAACAGGATCATATAGTACCTGATTTCTTTCACGGCATGATTTTTTAAATTAATAATAGGATTTCTTCAATCAAATCTTTCTATATGGAGCCATTTAGTTCTTTTTAACTCTGTATACTCTTCCATACAGAGGCTCCCCCAGAGCTTTCCCAGTGACTCAGTGGTAAAGAATCAGCCTGCAATTCAGGAGACACAACCTCAATCCCTGGGTTAGGAAGATCCCCTGGAGAAGGAAATGGCAACCCACTCCATTATTCTTGCCTGGGAAATGCCGTGGACAGAGGAGCCTGGCGGGATACAGTCCAAGAGGTTGCAAAAGAGTCGGACACGACTGAGAGACTAAACAACAAACTACTTTTCTGTAGTATTGGGAGTTCAGAAAGCCAAAATAATATTCCTTTCTTTTTTTCCTTAGTCTGGACTCAATGGAGCAAGAAGGCAATGGAGGCAGCAGATATAAAAGTTTAAAAACTGACAAAAATCAAGCTGTTCTTGTTGTTAGCAAGGGGATTGGAAAATACGGCTTAAGGGCATATCTGGAATAACTAATATTTCACCCTGAATGAGTATAGGCTGACTTGCTGGGTCACAATAACAAAGGACACACTGAGTGTGTCAGAGCTTGCTACCCAGCAGAGCATAGGTCAGCGTGGCCTCAGGGCAAACACCCTCGAAGATGGCAGTGAAAAGGCTGAACGAAGGTGCCCAGACCCTTCCCGCTAGCTCATGAACTGTGCAAACCAGTCCTTTTCTTATAGGGATAAATGAGAGAACAAGGGGTGGGAGGGAGGACAGGAGTATAATCTAGACCCTAACTAAAACCAGAGAAATGGAGAGTCCCCTGAACATTTTCTAACTCTTTGTTCTTGAACCTTTCTGCTCTGAAATTCACAGGAGCCTAACTGATCCCCCTTCTCCCCCTGGAGAAGCAAGGAGGCAATTATCAGAACGTTCCTGGCTTCTACCTTCATGAATACATTCTCTCAACACCAAGCACTGCTCTTTTGTAGATCTGTCTAGTTTATGGTTGATAGTTTGGCCTCAGAAAGCTCTAACTGAAGGGGAGTCAGTCATGCTCCTATAAATTTCAGCCCAGAAGGGTTCAAGTACAGAAAGTTAGGAAATGTTCAGGGAACTCTCCATTTCCCTGGTCTCAGCTAGCATCTAGATTACACTCCTATCCTCCTCTCTTGCTTACAGTTTATAGTTTGGCCTCAGAAAGCTCTGACATAACAAATGACAGTCCATTTGTTATTGATTCCTAGACCTTGATGTTGTCTAAACAAAAATGTGCTCTACATTCTGTTTCATACCAGACACTTTGTCCGATGAAACCCATCAAAGATTATACAGCAAAAAGATACTTCTTTCAAAAATGCAATATCTAACATATTAAAGGCCATATATTAAAACCCAGAGCTAACATCATGCTGAACAATGAAAGACTGAAAGCTTTCCTCTAAGATCTATAGCTTTATAATGCTCCCTGATTTCAAACTTTATTATAAAGCTATAGTAATCAAAATAGTGTGGGCTCAGCATAAAAACAGACACATGGGTTAATGGAACATAGCAGAGACCCAAGAAATAAACCCACATATATATGGTCAAGTAATTTACAATAAAGAGCCAAGAATATACAGTGAGGAAAGGATGGCCTCTTCAATAAATGGTGTCACTCAGTCTTGTCCAACTCTTTGCGACCCCATGGACTGTATCATCAGGCATCTCTGTCCATGGAGATTCTCCAGGCAAGAATACTGGAGTGGATTGCCATGTTCTTCCCAACCCAGAAATCGAACCCAGGTCTCCCACATTGCAGGCAGAGTCTTTACCGTTTGAGTCACCAGGGAAGTCCTTTTTTTTTTTTTTTTTTTAAAGAAAACACATATAAGTGACATCAAGCAGCATTTGTCTTTCTCTGTTTGGCTTATTTTACCTAGCATAATGCCCTCAAGTCCCATCCATATTGTCACAAATGGCAGGATTTCCTTCTATCTCGTGACTGGGTAATATTCCTGTATGTGTCTATATATACACCTATTTATATATCTCCATTCATCTATTGATGGATAGATACTACAGTTGTTTCCATATACAGGCTGGGGAGTCAAATTCATAGAAACAGAGGGCAGAAACTAAGGTTGCCTGGTAACAGAGAGAGACTGGTAAAAGGGTAGAAACTTTCACTATAAGATGAATAAGGTTTGAGGACCTAACGTAAAACAGGTGACTATAGTTGGTATACAGACTTTCCAGGTGGCATAGTGGTAAAGAATCTACCTGTTAATGCAGGAGACACAGGAGACATGGGT
>SJYV01038347.1:0-12654 GCA_006410875.1 Neotragus pygmaeus
TTTCTCATGATGTACTCTGCATAGAAGTTAAATAAGCAGGGTGACAATATACAGCCTTGATGTACTCCTTTTCCTATCTGGAACCAGTCTGTTGTTCTATGTTCAGTTCTAACTGTTGCTTGCTGACCTGCATACAGATTTCTCTAGAGGCAGGTCTGGGATTCCCAGCTCTTTCAGAATTTTCCACAGTTTATTGTGATCCACACAGTCAAAGGCTTTGGCATAGTCAATAAAGCAGAAATAGATGTTCTTCTGGAACTCTCTTGCTTTTTCCATGATCCAGTGGATGTTGGTAATTTGATCTCTAGTTCCTCGGCCTTTTCTAAAACCAACTTGAACATCAGACTAACGTATATATATGAAATCTAGAAAAATGATACTGAAGAATTTATTTGCAGGGCAGCAATGGAGAAACAGACATAAGGAATAGACTTACGGACATGAGGAGAGGGGAGGAGAGGGTGAGATGTATGGAGACAGTAACATGGAAATTTTGTTACTTTGTTTCATGGAAACATGTAAAATTTGCTTTACTTCTCTGGAAACTCAAAACAGGGGCTCTGTATCAGCCTAGAGCGGTGGGATGGGGAGGGGCATGGGAGGGGGCTTCAAGAGGGAGGGGATATATGTATATCTATGGCTGATTCGTGTTGAGGTTTGACAGAAAACAACAAATTCTATAAAGTAATTATCCTTCAACTAAAATATAAATTTTTTTTTAAAGTCATGGATTTGTTAATTATTAAATTCTAAGAACCTGATTAACATATAAAAAGAGTGTAACTGTCACAACACTAACAGCTCATGAAACAATCACTTGCAACCAAGGGAAGGAGCGGCCTGGGGCTCTGAGCACACTGACGTGGAGACACCATGGTGCTGAGTGGCTGGGTTTTGTCCTTAGCTTTTAAAGAATGCTGAATTTTGGAAGGTAGATGGTTAAACTACTTGCAAGTCAGCTGGTCTGTTAGGGTGTAAAGTAGCCACTGGGCTTGCCAGGTAGCTCAGCTGGTAAAGAATCCACCTGCAACTCAGGAGACCCCAGTTCGATTTCTAGGTCAGGAAGTTCCCCTGGAGAAGAGATAGGCTACCCACTCCAGTATTCTTGGGCTTCCCTGGTGGCTCAGACAGTAAAAAATCCACCTGAGGGACTGCCCTCGTAGTCCAGTGGCTAAGATTCCAGGCTCCCAATTCAGGGTCCCAAGTTCAATCCCTGGTCAGGGAACTAGATCCCACATGCTACAACTAAGACCTGGTACAGGCAAATAAAGAAATAAATNAGGGTGTAAAGTAGCCACTGGGCTTGCCAGGTAGCTCAGCTGGTAAAGAATCCACCTGCAACTCAGGAGACCCCAGTTCGATTTCTAGGTCAGGAAGTTCCCCTGGAGAAGAGATAGGCTACCCACTCCAGTATTCTTGGGCTTCCCTGGTGGCTCAGACAGTAAAAAATCCACCTGAGGGACTGCCCTCGTAGTCCAGTGGCTAAGATTCCAGGCTCCCAATTCAGGGTCCCAAGTTCAATCCCTGGTCAGGGAACTAGATCCCACATGCTACAACTAAGACCTGGTACAGGCAAATAAAGAAATAAATAAATATTAAAAAAAAAAAAAAATCCACCTGAAATATGGGAGACCTGGGTTGGGAAGATCCTCTGGAGGGCATGGCAACCTACTCCAGTATTCTTGCCTGGAGAATCCCCATGGACAGAGAAGTCTGGTGGGCTAGAGTCCACAGGGTCACAGAGAGTCGGACACGCCTGGGTGACTAAGCACAGCACACAGAGCAGTCACTGCCCTAGTGCTGGCACTGAGAGGCCCTGCCCGCAGCTCTACAAATGCCTGGGTGTTCAGGGAGCTTTACCCACTCTTACAGGAAGCCTCAACTGACTCCTAGTCCTGGCGAGCTCTGAAAACAATTCCACCTACAGTTCCCTGGCAGCTGTTCTTCTACCAGCCTTGTGGCGTTCCACTTAGCTCACAGTTTAATATTCAGGAATGGGGATTTTCCTGGTGATCCAGTGGTTACCACCCTGTGCTACCATTGCAGCAGATACAGGTTACACAGGTGGTCAGGAAACTAAGATCCTGAATGCAGTGGGTACAGCTCCCCACTCCCACCAAAAAAAAAAACCACCAAAAAACCAACAAACCAACGCACACACACACACACAAAACACATATTCAAGCAAAGACTGGGCTTCCTGGTGGCTCAGATGATAAAGTATCTGACTGTAATGCAGGACACCTGGGTTGGAAGATCCCCTGGAGAAGGAAATGGCAACCCACCCCAGTATTCTTGCCTGGAGAATCCCATGGACAGAGGATTCTGGGAGGCTATAGCCCATGGGGTCGCAAAAAGGCCGGACATGATTGAGTGACCAACAGACACAAAGGGCTCCTAAGCTGGTGTCAGGAGCTCTTCCTCTGATGTCTCTCTCCTCTCCCATCCTCTGCCGTGCTCATCCAGCCGTCTNGAGGCTATAGCCCATGGGGTCGCAAAAAGGCCGGACATGATTGAGTGACCAACAGACACAAAGGGCTCCTAAGCTGGTGTCAGGAGCTCTTCCTCTGATGTCTCTCTCCTCTCCCATCCTCTGCCGTGCTCATCCAGCCGTCTCAGCTTCTTTGTCTCCTCCACCAAGCAAGACCTCCAAAGTGCTTTCAGTAGGAAGCCAAGGAGCCACACAGCTCCCCCTTCATTTCTTTCCCTCCAGGAAATATCTGATGAAAACAGTTGTTTCATAAATGTTGTCCAGTTTTCCACTTGTTTAAGGTGAAAGAGTAAATTCAAACCCTGTTCCTCCATTATCTCAAGTAACTTTTAAACACCACATTTTGATTACATACATTTCTCAATCCAAAGACAAAAAAAGGGAACAAACACTGAATTCTAGGTAATAGGTTTGTGCTTCACAGTCAAAACGTTAAGTAATTCTGAAACTACTTTCTTCATGTCCCGTAATTAAGCAAATAAATAAATACATTAAGAATGAGAAAATAAGAATTCTCAGTATAGAAGGAAGTTAAAAAATGGAAATGAAGCCTGTGTCGCTGACCTGGAATTGAAGACAAAGCTGTGTAAAGTCATGGTTTCAGTACAGAGAGAGCTGGGTACAAGTAACATGCAAGTAAATTGAAAGTCACTCAGTCGTCTGACTCTTTGCGACCCCATGGACTGTATAGAATTCTCCAGGCCAGAATACAGGAGTGGGTAGCCTTTGCCTTCTCCAGGGGATCTTCCCAACCCAGGGACTGAACCCAGGTGTCCCACATTGCAGGCAGATTCTTTACCAGCTGAGCCACCCGAACAAGTAGTATGCACGCGTGGTAAGTCTCTTCAGTCACGTCTGACTCTTTGTGACCCTATGGACTGCAGCCTGCCAGGCTCCTCTCTCCATGGGAGTCTCCAGGCATAGAATACTGGAGTGGGTTGCCATGCTCTCCTCCAGGGGATCTTCCCAACCAAAGGACTGAACCTGTGTCTCTTAGATCTCTTGCATTAGCAGGCAGGTTCCTTAACCACTAGCTCTACCTGGGAAGCCTGGATACAAGTAGGCACACACATACACAATATGGGGTTGTGTCCCCCCAGAAGATAACTTGAAGTCTGAATTACTAGCACCTCAGAATGTGCTCTTATTTAGAAACACGGTTGTTGCAGATGTAATTAATTAAGATGAAGTCATGCTAGAGCAGAGTGAGCCCCTAATTCAATGTAACATGACTCATTTCCTCACAGTAGAGGGGAGAGACATGTGAGGAAAATGCCACAGGCCAACAAAGATGGAGACTGGAGCCGTGCAGCTGCAGGCCAAGGGTGCCTAGCCACACCAGAGGCGGTGGAAACCAGGAGAGGGCCCCACCCAGCCTCAGAGGGAGCACAGCCCTGCCAGCACCTTGGGTGTGGATGTTGAGCATCCAGAACTGTGAGAGAAGAACTTCCTGTTGTTTTAAGCCCCCCAGTTTGTGATACCTTGCTCTGGCAGCCCCAGGAATCTGGTACAGCATACAGCACAGGTCCAAGTCCTTCCCAGCTCTGACCATTGAAAGGAGGTGAGAACAGGGACACCCCAGCAGCAGTGAGTACACCTGACAGTCAGACTCTGCTTAACTTTAAAATATTCTCCATGAAAAGGAATCACTGACTCACAGATTACAAGAATAAAGAAGGATAATCCTAAAATGCATTTGGGACTTCTTGTGTTACACACAGTGGAAGGCTTAAGAATCATGGGACAGCCAAGAAGACAGAGAAATGGGGCAGTAGGGGCTCCCACGTGCCAAGACAAGACAGATGTGAGCCACAAAACCTAAAACCCAGTCATGACAGTAACAGATTATAACCCTGTATTAAAATCCCCACATCCTTACTAATAATAAATAAAAAATGCTAACAGGTACAGCAGAATGCCAATGAATAACTGTAGATGGAATAACAAGGTTAGAAAAATCATCACTGTTCAAACACCACAGGGATAATTATTTGGGTAAGAATCATCAACAGATGTTCAGATTAGTGGATCAAGTTTTAATAAGTAACCATTTTCAAAGTTTTAGATTATCTCCTTAAACATTACTTACAAATTTCAAACAGAAAAATGGAAACATGTCAGTAGAGAAATTTGGCAGCCAGCAACCTAACCAGGGAAGATTCCCTGGAGGAGGCAATGGCAACCCACTCTAGATTCTTGCCTGGAGAATCCCATGGACAGAGGACCTGGCAGGCTACAGTCCGTGGGGTCACAGCATCGGACAAAACTGAAGCAAGTTAGCATAAGCAGCACCCTAACGAGGGGATGGATGCTCTAACAGCAGTGATGGGACACCCTGTGGTACACTGCTCCCTCCTCAGCAGTCCTGCTGCCAAACAGGCAGACTCTTCCCAACAGCTGGCTTACTTTGAGGGCTATCACACTGTCAAAATCAGTAGCTGTACAGGTTAAATTTAAGTCACGTGTCACCCCATGTGACCTCCCAGAGTCACCAGGCCTAAATTACTAAGCAGCAAAATAAGTAGGTATGACAAGAAACAAACAGAGTGTGGATTTCCTGCAAGCAGCTCTCAGAAAACCCTCAGTGTAGAATTAAGATACTGGATAGCATAGTTTTGTCTGTCTTCTCAGGATTCCACATGCAAGGTGGAGATACAAAACCCTATTTTTCAGTCTTTTCCAGATAATGAAGCTATAGGGGATCTACTAGAAGACTGTTAAAAATACAGAAATAATTGGCTTTGCCAATGCTAAGAAAGGTGAAGGCAACCAGAACTGCTCTAGTGAAGATGGTATTTCTGAACTGCACACGGGTTTCTGGGCCCAAGAAGTCTGATGTCACTTTATGCTGGCCCCTGCCAGACTGCAGCTCCTGTGCGTGTGAAACTGTATTTCCTTGCGATCACCAAGCCTGCTGAAGGCGGCATAGGCTTCAAGAGCCTGGGGCAGAGCAGTGTATCAGCACCTCCTGGGAGGCAGGAACACACACCACCAGGTGAAGGCAGCCTCCACTTGAGGCTGTTCACATGAGCTCTCACATGGGACGGGCTAAGGGGACTGAGGGCAGAGGGGCCTCAAGTCAGTTCATACACCCTGTGCCGCAGCGTCCTCCACACTGACAGCTTTACAGCCTGGATGCTGGTTCCACTCCTGCTAAGGCCACTGGCACCACTTCCTGACCTGAGTCCTGGCAACCTTGTCTCTGATAACAAGACTCCTGCTGCTACCAGGACATGCGGCCTGGCTGGTGGCTTGCTCCCCAGAATCAGCCTCCATCAGGTGAGGGCACCCATGTGAGCCCAGCTTGGCAAGCAAGGCCTCAGCATAAATCTCTTTTCCTAACTTCACACTCACCACTCATCATGCCTGGAGGGTTTTCAGAAAATGCAGTGACTCAACAGCAGGGTTTACATGAATTTCCACCATCATGTAAGTTTCACTTGACCCACCCACCCCCGACTCCGCAGTCCTTCCACACAGCTCCTGTAGTTTCTGAGCCCTCAACCTGCTGGGCTGTCACTAAGATGACCAAAACAGGCCGGTGCTATACACATGCAGTGCAGGGGGCACAAATGGGGTCCAAGGAACATCTTCAACTGTTCCTTTTCCAAGATCTCTGGGAATTCTTTAAAGGGTGACAAAATGCTAGATGATCAAAAATGCAATCTAAAATAAAGAAAAAAATTAAAACTCCTTATGTTCCTGATTCTAACCTTCCAGCCCCCGCCCCCACTGTAACATATTTTCTCAGTTTGTCTGTAACAGGGTTCTGTTGCATTTCGGTTTGGGAAATGCCAGTTCTAAACGGGCAAAATAATTTTAGGGACATAGTGAAAGTGAAACTTGCTCAGTCAAGTCCAACTCTTTGTGACTCTATGGACTATACAGTCCATGGAATTTTCTAGGCCAGAATACTGGAGTAGGGAGCTGTTACCTTCTTCAGGGGATCTTCCCAACCTAGGGATCAAACCTAGGTCTCCCACATTGCAGGCAGATTCCTTACCAGCTGAGCCCCTAAGGGAAGGCCAAACACTGGAGTGGGGAGCCATGCCTTCCCCAGGGGCAGGTAGATTCTCTGCCAGCTGAGCCCCAAGGGAAGCCCAAGAACACGGGAGTGGGGAGCCCGTCCCTTCCCCAGGGGCAGGCAGATTCTTTACCAGCTCAGTCCCAAGGGAAGCCCAAGAATGCTGGAGTGGGGAGCCCATCCCTTCTCCAGGGTCGGGCAGATTCTTTACCAGCTGAGCCCCAAGGGAAGCCCAAGAATGCTGGAGTGGGGAGCCATCCCTTCCCCAGGGGCAGGCAGATTCTTTACCAGCTGAGCCCCAAGGGAAGCCCAAGAATGCTGGAGTGGGCAGCCATCCCTTCCCCAGGGGCAGGCAGATTCTTTATCAGCTCAGGTACCAAGGAAGCCTGTTAACAGACACAACAGAAACTAACTCCCAAAGTTCCGAACAGACAACCAAAGCAAAGAAAATCTTGCAGATAGCCATGAATTAGATTTTCAAATGCACAATAAGCAAGTACGCACTCTTACTAACACAGAATACCCCTCATTGTGACATATGATGTGAAAAAAAGAATGCGAATTTAACAGTAGGCCTCCATTTCTGCAAAATAAAAACTACACATGTATATTTGCCTGTATACCAAAAACTCTAAAAGACAGACATTTTACAAGGGAAATCTCTAGGGATTTAATTATCTTCCCTATAATATTCCATACACACACACACACACACACACACACACACACACACACACACACAAACACGCACATCACTTCTAGCTTTTCTACAATTATGATGCATTACTTGTGTAATAAAAATATTTTTCTAGTTAATTCCAACCCTGAAACAAACAAGTTTGGTTTCAGGGATTGCACCCAGCTGGGCACAGGGCCCCTGACCCAAGGCGGCCAACCAGGGCTCCTTCACCAGAGCCTCTCGTGGCCACGGCCACATGCCCCTGCTGCTACATGGGGTTGAGATGAGGCCCTAATGGCACACCTCCAAGTACCTGCAAGAGGCCTGCATTCCCACAAGGAAACCAAGCCTGGTGTCCCAAACAGACAATGGCAACAGCAGGTATCATCACGCTGAAAGAGGACCTCCCTTCTGCCCTTGGGCTTGAACCTCAGCACCCCGGATTAAGACACAAAAATCTAGGACTAAAAATCAGTAGTGATTAAGCTGGTATTTCATGGGATGGGATGTTCAGACGCAGTAGGGAAGCAAAGTAAAAGCAAGACATTTGCTTTAAAAAAGTGGTCATCACGCTCAAACACACATAGTCTCTCACACACACCCTCATTCGCCCTCACTCCTATTTCTCACACTCACCCACATTTTCTCTTTCACACACACACACATTCCCATGTGTCCCTGACATGTGCTTGACACAGCAGAAATGAAGCTCTGCACAGAGCTGGAAGTGACACAGGGCCATCCCAGGATGCGGGATGTACCGAGGCTGGACCACACGACACTGCAGCCAGCAGCCCGCCACCACCCAGCAGGCCACTAATGCGTTCAACACACTAGTGCAATGGTAGATGGGTGGAGGGAGGCTAACCGGACTCCCACATGCTCCAGCATCCCAGAATGGAAGCATGGAAATTGTCGAGTCACCCAGCACATCCCAATATCGGTAGACGTAAAAGCATGGAGGTGGTGTAGATCCAGCAGCTGCTACCCACGTGTACCACAGATGTGACCCTGGCCCCACCGGAGTGCCCTTGATAGGAACCTGGCCTGCACGTGCTCTGCACAGAGAAGCCGTGACCACAGAACCAAGGGCTGGCCCCGGGCGGCACCTGCAAACGGAGGAGATCACAGGGCCTGGGTATCCTGGACACGGGAAAGATGGGCCCAGAGACCATACTTTCTTGCTGCCCGGTGACAGCAGCACCCAGAGCTGTCTGTGAGGCGACATGCTTACCGGTTGGTGGACCCATTGTAGCAGTAGTTGGGCAGGAAGTCATAGTTGAGCTCCCAGAAGACATGGAGGGTGATTCTCCCGTAGGGTGCAGAGACATTGTGGTTGGCCTCCCGGAACATGGCATCAAAGCTGTCCAGAGTCAGGTACTTGCTCAGCAGTTTGTGTGTCATGCGGTTGATTTCTAAGAGGCCATCCAGCTCCTACGGGACCACAAAGTCAGGCACGTGAGAACAGAGTCGGGTATGGCACGGTGGCCTTCACCCTCCACACGGGCAGGGCCGTGGTGGGGGCTCGAGGCAGATGGAGCAGGACAGGACACGGACAGGAAGGCGCTGCACTGAGGTGGGGTCAGCGTACGAGGCCCAGGACCCACATGGTGGGGCTCTGACAGGTGATGCGAGCTTACTTCTCACATCTAAATTCATCACGCCCTCTCCAGTGCTCTTAAAATGCCCCTCCTTTCCACAGTCATCCCCCCGCGGCCACTGTCCATTCTCCACGGAAGTGACCCCCTACTGGCCCACGCTACCCTCCAAACCCTTCACGGGGCAGAGAACGTGAAGACGTGTCCACCGCACCGATGACAGACTGTGTGTCCTCAGTGTCAGCCTCAGTCAGCTTCCCTGAAACACCTCAGGCAATCCAAAGCCGTGTGGCAGCTCTGGCAGCGCGCGCAGAGGCGGCCTTCCAGGCTCTCACACGGCCCCTTCACAGACCTGCCCGGGTCTGCTCCATCCACTGTGGCAGCCACTGACCACATATGGCAGGCCTGAACCGAGCTGTGCCGTATATGTGAGATACACACAGATTTCAGAAACCAAATGTGAAAACAAAGAATATAAAACATCCACACCAATAAAATTCCTATGACAAATATATGTTAAAATGTCGACTTTTGGATATATTGGGTTAAATAAAATAGATTATTAACATCAATTCCCCCTATTTCTTTCTCCTTTTCTAATGTTACTACAAGTAAATTTAAAATGGTCTCTGTGACTTGCATTCTGTTTATACTGGTCAAAGACTCCACTAAGTCATGAAAGATCAAGGGCATGAAAACACTATGGCCAAGTCCAAGCCAGGCTGAAGGGAAGGCCACTTTAGGCTTTGCATCCCAAGACAGCCTGGATCCTGAGGAAGGATGGGGAAGCATGCTCACTCCTGTGGAGATGCTCTGCTCAGAGGTGGACCCAGGAGACAACCCCCACCCACTACTGATTTCTAAGGACAAAGAGTTTTCCTGGAGTTATCACAAGTTCACTAGCATGTGCCTGCAGCCATTATTCCTGGAAGACAAATTTGGCAAAAAGATCCTTACCTTGCACCTCCTTTTCTGCCAGCTCAGGTCTGAGGACAACTGGATTTTTCTTTCCCTGATTACTCTGCTCAGATAGCCACAGGACTTTTCTTTTTCTTCAAAAGTCCAATACGACAGTATTCGCTACAATGGTCCCTGGTGCTGGCCACTTTGGGTCTGTTTTCCCTGGTATGTGATATTTGCTTCTAATAAGTATTTATACTGTGTTTTTTATTTCATCAAAGTTTTCTTGAAATAGCAGTTTTAATGTTTGGTCCATCTCATTATTTGGTTTTTGTCTTCAGGGGACTCTGACATGTTATGCTGAATCTTCACTATCTCATCTACATGATTTTCCCTCAAATCCTTTTTGTCTGTCTTCATTCTTTTTAATTTACAACTTTTCACCTTTTACTCTTTTACCATATCTTATGCAATAGTGAGATGTAACTATGTGTTCTCTAGTGCACACTTCTGGAGTTCTATGCAAAAACTGCATTTACAATCAGGTCAATTTATCAATAATGACGAAAGCAGTAGCAGCTCCAGTCCTTGCAACCAGTCCTCCCCCATGTATGCTGCACCTGAAAGAAGGGGATGTACTTACAACTATTGATGTCAGATCTTCACTCTCAAATCGCCCAATTGCCAGTTCCAGGGACTTGTACATGGCAGCAGAGACGCGCTGGGTAATCAGACGATTGAGGTCGATAGACCTGCCTAGAAGCTGGGCACAGAGAGTGGAAAGCGTGAGCAATAAAAAACAAACAAGTCAGAGAATATGTATCTACTCCCAGAAAGCTATTCCAAAGGATAAGACAAATAACATACAAAATCTAGATGACAGTATGATCAAATATCCTAGTTTCCTAGAGCTGAAATTCTGCAAGTCAAAGCTGTAAAGTACTTTTTTTAGTACTCATTGCAGCGAATCTGCACTTGTATCACAGGCAGAGATGCCAAGTCTCCTGGAGAACCTGGGCCTGTCACTTAGTGTACCCCTTGTGATGGGTTCAGGGCTGCCTCCCAGCACAGAGTGGCTTGTGTGTGCCTTACCTCCACTGTGTCACAGGGATAAGTAAGAGAAAACCCCTCCATCTCTACTGCAGAGTAGTAACAACAAGGGTATATCTAAGTATTTCAATAACATAAAGCTACAGACAAAACCCTGGTGAAAATGCCCCAAAACATGAATGGCAGTTATCTGTAGATTGGAGAGGGAATGGCAACTCACTCCAGTATTCTTGCCTGGAGAATTGCATGGACAGAGGATAGTTCATGGAGTCGCTAAGAGTCAGACATGACTGAGTGACTAACACTATTTGTAGATAGAATGACATGAAACTTTCCCTACAACTTTATGTATTTTTCTTTTGATTATATATACACATATTCGGAGAAGGCGATGGCACCCCACTCCAGTACTCTTGCCTGGAAAATCCCATGGTAGCCTGGTAGGCTGCGGTCCATGGGGTCACGAAGAGTCAGACACGACTGAGCGACTTCCCTTTCACTTTTCACTTTCATCCACTGGAGAAGGAAATGGCAACCCACTCCAGTGTTCTTGCCTGGAGAATCCCAGGGATGCGGAGCCTGGAGGGCTGCCGTCTATGGGGTCACACAGAGTCAGACACAACTGAAGTGACGCAGCAGCAGCAGCATACATATATTATTTTCAAAGAAACAAAACAAGCACTGTATTCTTACTCTTCATGCTGGCCAAGAAAAAGCTCCTCCTCACCACTCTGAATGTCTTAATCAGTCATGTCCGACTCTGAGACTCCATGTACTAGGTTCCACTGTCCATGGAATTTTCCAGGCAAGAATAATGGAGTGCTTAGCATTCCCTTCTCCAGAGCATCTTCCCAATCCAGGGACTGAACCCAGGCCTCCTAAATTACAAGATTCTTTACCACAGAATCTGAGCTACATCAGTAAAGAATCTGCCTGGAATGCAGGAGATGCAGGTTTGATCCCAGGGTCAGGAAGATCCCCTGGAGGAGGCACGGCAACCCACTCCAGTATTTTTGCCTGAAAAACCCTATGGACAGAAGAGCCTGGCAAGCTACCGTCCATAGGGTAGCAAAGAGTCAGACACGACTGAAGCTACTGAGCACACCAGAGTTAACAGGTGTCCAATCCTCTTTCACTCAGTTCTGGCTTTTGGACTCCTGAAGAGGACCTGCGCTTGGGTCAAGCCACCGGGAGCTGCGCTGGGCCGCCATCTCTGGTGTGTCAGGTTACCCACGAGAAACTGTTTATCTTTAAAATCTCAGCGATTGACAGGGATGTTCCCACAGCCACACACACACTGACATCCACTGAACTCTGAGAAGCTCTGAGAACACCCCGCTCCCCGCTGCCAGCCCCGCACCTCACTGCACCCAGGGGCGGCCTGGCTCACCTGCACGTGCCTCTGCTTGAGCAGTGTCTCGTAGCGGTTGGATGGCGGCAGGTGGATGGGTGCGCCCTGATTCTTGCATTCTGATCGTAACCGTTTATCAAGAAGCAAACTAGCATGGAGGGAAGAGAGGACAATTTCTCATGCACTATGAATTTTAATGGAAATGCCAGATCAAATTGCCCAAGATTTTGTACCCAAATTGCAAACCACATACTTACCTTCCTGCCATAACCTTATAATATGCAAATATCTGGTCTGCCAGCTTATAAACAAATTGGTCAAAACAGAGATTCACCTGAAGAAAAAGAAAGCATGCATTGAATTCTGCTTCCCTAGGGACTCCCCAGGCAGTCCAGTGGTTAGGACTCTGCGCTTTCACTGCTGAAGGCACAGGTTCCATCCCTGGCAGGGGAATTAAGATCCTGTAAGCTGCACTCTCGCCCCAAATTTTCTTTTTCTGAATTAAGACCAAATTTCTAAAAAAACTTAAAAAAAATTTTTGACTGAGCAATTCAACTTCTA
>SJYV01038352.1:0-11779 GCA_006410875.1 Neotragus pygmaeus
AAGAATAAGATCGCTTACAGAATCCTGCAGATACCTCTCACAGAGACAATCTGGGTGTTGAAATAGCTTTGCATCTAACAGGATTCAAGCTCTGTAAAGTGAGTATTGTCATGTTTTATTAAAGATTTCTAGTAGGAACTAGAAACATACAGTTCTGTGGAAAGGAAGCACTTCCTTCTGTATACTGAACACTTTGCTCTATACCCCTTTGCATTTTAATAGAGAAAGTAACTTGATATTCTCTTGTATAAACGCCAACAGCTAGTTTCTGGGAGTTAGGAAAAAAAAATGATACTACCATTCTGCCAAATATCAAAGTTATTCTCTAGATCTTATAACAGGGCAGTTTCAGTATGAATGATAAGGCTTCTATAGAATGTTAATGTTTACATAAATGTTCAAATCTCATAAAATACTCTTTAGAAAAGTGTTCAGTAGCTATTGGACACAAGTGAGCACACAAAAGAAAAAAAAAAGTCGGTCAGCCGTGTCAGACTCTTTGCGACTCCACCAGGACTGTAATCCACCAGGATCCTCTGTCCATGGAATTTTCAGGCAAGAATACTGGAATGGGTTGCCATTTCCTTCTCCAGGGGATCTTCCTGACCCAGGGATTGAACTCAGATTTCCTGCATTGGAGGTAGATTCTTTATCGTTTGAGCCACAAGGGGAGTCCTGGACACAGGTGNCAGGCAAGAATACTGGAATGGGTTGCCATTTCCTTCTCCAGGGGATCTTCCTGACCCAGGGATTGAACTCAGATTTCCTGCATTGGAGGTAGATTCTTTATCGTTTGAGCCACAAGGGGAGTCCTGGACACAGGTGAGCAAGCAAAGTACACATTTATAAAACAAGGCAGCAAACATGAAAATTACTCAAGATCACTTGCAAAATCACTGTGCATTACAGACTACTGGTACCTTTGCAGAAATGGGTTAAGATTACCATAGGTGATACATCTAAAGAAATATACTAGCCAACATCAGGAAACTCCTTTCACAAAACTGTAAAACTTTTTATATAAAATAAGGAAGGAATTAGGAAGTCTCCAGGGCCTTTCTGTTCTAACAGTCTATGAATTGGTAACTTTTACTAGCCATTAGAAGCTGGAAGATGGGCTGAATTCTCCTAAAATGAAAACTTTAAGGAGAGAAATCAGAAAGAATCTGGAGCGGCACAGACTTAGCATCAAAGTCCACACCAAATGTAAGTCCCCATGGGGCATGAGTTATCACCACGACCTGTTTTGAATGCCTACTGTGAAAAAGTCAATCTGCATTCAATGTACCTTATCACCTTTTAGAATAAGAATGAACTTTAACATTTTTTGAATAGCTTTGAGGTCCAGAATAACCAGAAATGTCACATTCTCATTCTTGAACAATTTAATCTGGGCCACTGCCAAGTTTAAGGAAGGTATTTGACAAAAAGCAATAGCACCAGTAATGATATCCTGGAGCATTAACGCTGGGGTTACTGCATGAATGGGATGGCTGAACTGTGTGAGCATTCTATGGAGCTGAATTCAACTCATCAAACAAAGAGAGCAGAATATTGAAACAGAGGTATAGATACACATTTTTAAGTAACCATAACTGTGAAACCACTGGGAAACCCAAGTGTAGAAAGAAAAACTGTAAGTTTTAAACTTTTGAGTCATCATTGTTTAAAATGAAAAGAAAGGCTAGAAAACCATGGTATTTGATGACAAGCCTTGAGTGAAAAGAATCTTGTTGACACAAGTGCTTTGCAACTTTCAAAAACGGTGTTGAGTATTACTCATTCCAGTAACAGAAGGAAGAACACAAAGAACCAGGCTGTAAAGAGACTGGGAACTGGCGTGTGCAAAGGATTTAGAGAAGATTCTTTTAGCTTATACACACTCTTTATTATTATCTTGAATGACAGCTCCTATGTTTAATGTTTACTGAGAGGGGACAAGAGGTTCTCAGCGTTATTTACCTGCAACTATAAAATTTGTTTAATCTACCAGGAACGTAACTTTTAACCAAGAGACTAGGTTAACCACAAAGCTGATTAAAAAGGCTTGCTCATCTAGGCTGTAAATGAAGCCACCAACTTAGTGATTATTAACCCATCATTCTAGGAATAATCTCACCAGCCTTGTGCTAATTAAACTCAACACATGGCGTAGCTTCTGTTCTTAGTCAGAAAGCTACAGTTAAACTTGAGTTCAGCTTTCCATTTTGCAAATTACTAAAATAATAGCTGCCTCTAGCCATTTCTAATCCAAATGTAACATAAAATTTCATCCTTCACAACAGCCACATACAGACAGCCTGATGGACAATCACCAGGAATAAGGTGTCTTGGTGAAAACTTCAGGTGGACAGTGAGTCTAAATATCTAGATATCAATGAATTCTCAAATGATTCTAAGAAGAAAAAACTAATAACAATCACTATGCTTGTCCAACATGAACAGGACAGAGGTTTTCTTCCCTGTGATCCGTCTTCCTCATTCAAATACGAAAGACAGTAATGTCAGCATCAGAGTGTGTGAAGGAAATGTTTACCACAGAGAAAAACACTCAAAACTGCAGGAAATATCTGTCTACTTCTCTTTCGAAGGCAGCCCTTTGCTTAAGTAAAACTTCATGCTTTAGTCAAGGATGTTCTGTTAGAAAAGTACTGAGCCAAAATCCTTGGCATGAAATTAAAAATAAGCCCCAATCAAGTATTGTTATTCACTTTATTAATTCCAATTACTAAGAGTTTGCAGTCAATGAAGAAGTGTAATTTAACACTTAAGTTTTACAAGTGTTTTATAAGTTTTATAAGTGTTTATAAGGAGGATTATTAACAAATATTCTGTTTATTCTTTTGTGATTTGCTAATTGTTCCATGTTTAATTATGGCATGTGTAACGTAATATCCCATCAGCTCTATCGTTAGGCTTTTTCCCAAATATATTAGTTGTGTTCTGTAGTTGTTTTATGAAAGTAATGGTAGATTCAACTCCCATCGGTCACTATGATATTTTCAATATGGGAAAATGATAATAATATTTATTGTAGTCCTCATATTTTTGGGCTTTCCAGGTGGCTCAGTGGTAAAGAATCCACCTGTCAATGCAGGAGATGTGGGTTCAATCCCTGGGTCAAGAAGATTCTCTGGAGAAGGAAATGGCAACCCATTCCAGTATTTTTGCCTTGAAAATTCCATGGACAGAGGAGCCTGGAGTGCTACAGTACATAGGGTCACAAAAAGTCGGACACGACTGAGGACACCTCCTCGTCCTCACACTTTTACTCATATGTTATACGAAACAAGAAAGTAGTATCTGATAGCAATTAGACAGCATGAAAGAATTTTAGAATATTTGGAAACAAATAACATTACATTAGAATACTTTATGTGGTGATTTATTAAGCCTGTCGGTTTTGTTTGAGTTTATGAAAGCATTCAATTTATTACCAAATTCCTTTCCAAAATCACTGCAGATGGTGACTGCAGCCATGAAATTAGAAGATGCTTAGTCCTTGGAAGAAAAGTTATGACCAACCTAGATAGCATATTCAAAAGCAGAGACATTACTTTGCCGACTAAGGTCCGTCTAGTCAAGGCTATGGTTTTTCCTGTGGTCATGTATGGATGTGAGAGTTGGACTGTGAAGAAGGCTGAGTGCCGAAGAATTGATGCTTTTGAACTGTGGTGTTGGAGAAGACTCTTGAGAGTCCCTTGGACTGCAAGGAGATCNTCTTGTTTCTAGCTTGTGCTTCATCCAACCTGGCATTTTGCATGATGTACTCTTCACAGAAGATAAATAAACAGGGTGACAATATATAGCCTTGACGTACTCCTTTCCTAATTTTGAACCAGTCCATTGTTCCATGTCCAGTTCTAACTGTTGCTTCTTGACCTGCATACTGGTATTCTCAACTCTTAAAGAATTTTCCAAGTTTTATTTGATTCACACAATCAAGGGCTTTAATATAGTCAATGAAGCAGATGTAGATATTTTTCTTGAATTTTCTTGCTTTTTCTATGATCCAACAGATGCTGGCAATTTGATCTCTGGTTCCTCTGCCTTTTCTAAATCCAGCTTGAACATTCTTAAATTCTCGGTTCACACACTGTCGAAGCCTCACTTGCAGAGTTTTGAGCATTATTTTGCTGGCATGTGCAATGAATGCAATTGTGTAGCAGTTCAAACATTCTTTGGCACTGCCTTTCTTTGGGATTGGAATGAAAACTCTTCTTTTCCAATTCTGTGGCCTCTGCTGAGTTTTTCAAATTTGCTGGTATATTGAGTGAAGCACTTCACAGCATTATCTTTTAGGATTTGAAATAGCTCAGTTGGAATCCATCACCTGCACTAACTTTGCTTATAGCGATGCTTCCTAAGGCCCACTTCACTTCACATTCCAGGATGTATGGCTCTGGGTGAGTGATTACACCATCGTGATTATCTGGATCATTAAGATCTTTTTTTGTATAGTTCTATGTATTCATGCCACCTTTTCTTAATATCTTCTGCTTCTGTTAGGTCTATACCACTTCTGTCCTTTATTGTGCGCATTTATACATGAAGTCCCTTGGTATCTCTAATTTTCTTGAAGAGATCTCTAGTCTTCCCCATTGTATTATTTTCCTCTCTTTCTTCACATTGTTTACTTAGGAAAGCTTTCTTCATCTCTTTTTGCTATTTGTTGGGATTCTGCATCTGGATGAGTATATCTTTCCTTTTCTCCTTTGTTTTTCTCTTTTCATCTTTTCTCAGGTATTTGTAAGGCCTCCTCAAACAATTATTTTGCCTTTTGCATTTCTTTTTTTGGAGATTATATCATGACTGTCTTTTGTTAGCTAAAATGTAATTTCATTTTCCTTTTTCTTTTCCATTTTTTAACAGATAAGTTTACAGAATTAGATTAATTCTAATATATTTATCATTGGTTCTTACCAGCCTCTATCCATCTATGTCTATTTCTCTGTACATTTCTATAGTAAAAGTATCATGCATTTGGCTATTAGAAATGACCCAAACTTCGAAACACTTTTTTGGTCTTTCCTCAACTCCTCTTTTTCATTCCTCAATCACTGATATCTCTATTCTAAATTTATTATTCCCTTGTTTTTTATTTGTTGGCAAAAGTAATTGCAGTTTTGGACCATTAATTTAAATCATTATAACTGAGCTCAAACACATCTTTACTAATCAAAATAGGATCCATTACAGTCAATGCAATTTTACCAGTGAGAAAAAAGTTTGTTCATTCCTGTAGCATGAAAATCCTTGCTTTGGGATTCCACAAACTCCTGAAAAGCTTTTTCTGCCTCTTGCTGATTGAGGAAGCATTTTCCCTGCAAAAAGTTGTTGAGATGCTTGAAGAACTGGTAGTCACTTGATGAGAGATCAGGTGAATATGGCAGATGAGCCAAAACTTCATAACCCAATTCATTCAACTTTTGAAGCATTGATTGTGGGACAGGTGGTTGGGCATTCTCATGGAGAATTGGGCCCTTTTGTTCACCAATGTCAGATGCAGGCATTACAGTTTTCAGTGAATCTCATCAATTTGCTGAGTATACTTCTCTCTGGGATTTAGAGAGCTGTAGTGGATCAGACTGGCAGCAGGCTACCAAAATAGTGATCATGACCTTTTTTTGGTACAAGTTTGGCTTTGGGAAGTGCTTTGGAGCACCTTCTCAGCCCATCTACTGAGCTGGTGGTCACTGGTTGTCACCTAAAATCCACTTTTCATTGCATATCACAATCCGATAAAGAAATAGTTCATTGATGTTGCATAATAGGAGAAGATATTTCAAAATGATTATATATATATTTTTTCCAATCAGCTCATGAGGCACCCACTTATTGAGCTCTTTCACCTCTCCAAGTTACTTCAAACGCTGAACTACCATAGCATGGTTTACATTGGGTTCTTCAGCAGCTTCTTGTATATTTGTAAGAGAATCAGCTTCATTGATTGCTCTCAATTGTTCATTGTCAATTTCTGATGACTGGCCTTTTCACCATTATTTTAATGTATGATTAAAAGATGTGTGAGATATTTCAACCACAGCTATGAGGAACCCCTGAAAGAGTCAAATGATCTCTAATGGTGAGAGAGAAAGAGGATGAGTGAGCAACTTGATAGTTATATAGTTCAGGTGAAAAAAAAGTAAAAGTCACTCAGTCTTGTCTGACTCTTTGTGATCCCATGGACTGTAGTCACCAGTCTCCTCAGTCCATGAAATTCTCCAGGCAAGAAAACTAGAGTGGGTGGACATCCCTTAATCCAGGAAATCTACAGGCAGATTCTTTACTATCTGGGTAACCAGGGAAACCCCTCAGCTGAAAAATCCTTTCTAAAGATCTTTGTTCTGATTTCAAGTTCACCTAACAATCTAATAAATACTTACTAGGCTACAAGGATATTGCCTAGAGATAAAAATGCTCTAAGAACTTTACAAAATGTTTTGTCTAACTAAGAGTTTGCATTTCTCATAAATTTGATGGAGATTGTGATTCTAATTTACCTTGCCATGGAGTATCCCTCGGGAGCAGAGAACACACAGATAGTTTGACTCTTTGAACATTCATGCTGGAGATGCAATTGTTATGTTGAAAGCTTGGTGTGAAATCAAAACATCTGTGGAATATTTTGAGATAAAAATTAACAAACAAATTTATCTTCCACAGTGGTGACAAAAATAGCAAGTAACATTCAAAATATTTAAAAAGTATGGTCTTTGGACTTGTCCTTAATTCCAGATTGTGTCAGTTAAAAACTCTGTATACACTTTGATTCTTGTATCAAAATCCTAATTGTAATAACCTCTTGGATTCTTCTCAAAGCTACTGAGTGTATGAGAAAGCACCTAGCACAGTCTCTGACACCTAAGAAGTGCTCAATCTATAATTTTGTTTTGTTTTGTTTTGTTTTTTTCCTTGGCCTCCTCTTCTTCATTGCAAGGTAACTTCTTCCTATGTTGGACCAACATACTAGTTTTTTATTTATTTCTTTACATAAATTTCAATTGCATGCCTATAGAAAATAATTATTTTGGCCAAAACATTTTAAAAATACCTTCTTGAATACGGCCAATATTGTGCCCAAGACAATGTAAAAATCATCTTCTTTTCTACTGTATCATTAATTGAAAATGTGTGACAGACAAGTTACTGACACAACTCGCTTCTGTGGAGAGCCAGCTCTTCAGATAGATTATAACATGCTATGTGAAATCCCAGATATGTCACTTTTCAATAATGTTATCCAGAAATAAGCATCATCAGAACTAACCAAAAAGCCTTATAACACAATTTGGAATCTGCTGTGACTAAATGAAATAAGACTCCATGCATGCTTGCATGCATGCTGAGTCAGTTCAGTCCCATCCCATAGGCTGTAGACCACCAGTCTTCTCTGTCCATGGGATTCTCTGGGCAAGAATACCGGAGTGGGTTGCCATTCCCTTCTTCAGGGAGTCATCCTGATACAGAGATTGAACCTGAGTCTACTGCATCATCTGCATTGCAGGCAGATTCTTTGCCACTGAGCCACTGGGGAAGCCCAGAATGCTGTATCGATCTCTTGACCTAAGCACCTAATCAGTAGTACTAATCAGACTAGGAGACATAATTAAGAATGTAGATTGGTCCTTAGAAGATTAAAAAAACAAAAAGAAGATAATTCTTAAGAAAAAAAAAAAGGAAAACTGTTATCAATACAAAGTACAAAACATCAGTAATATGGGCATTTGTGGGATGACTTTGCAATACTGACCCTTGCAGTATCATCACAAGTTTTACCTATTTAATCTGTATTTTAGAAACAAATTTTCTGAAAACAATGCCAATTGTGCCAAACTGCTATATGGAATTTTATGTTTAAGAAAGATCTCCAAATTAGTATAAGAACAATTATAAATAAAAGAATGGACAGGTAATGATCATGATTGTTGAAAAAAAATGAATGACCTTATAGTTCTGCAGAAAATTAAAATTTCCAATCTCTCATTAGATTAACTGGTAACGTAGACTCTAGGAAACTATATATGTTGGGATGCACAAATGATTCTTATGCATACTAAAATTTGAGACCAATATCCTAAGAAATTTTTTCTTGGATAAGTGCCCTCAAACAAGGAGAGCTTTAACTGTAGAAACCATTAAAAAATGCTCTTTTAGACTAGCACCTTTCATGGACAGTCAGTTCAGAAGAAGATGGACATTCCCAAGGCTTACTCCTGGCAAGACTAATATCACAAATAGAAATGTTTATAAAGATTGCTGTTTTTCTCTATATAAGAGAAATCTATTCCTAATAAGAGATCAAATTATGATAAATAATTATAATATCAATTATAGGTATTGTTGATCAGACTTTAAGGAAATAGTTATTTTTACATTTTACCATTTTGAGTACAAATGAAAGAGCCACATAAAAACAAACATACAAATGGGTAACAGTATTACACATGTATTTACACATCAAATCACCAATCCGCTTTTGAAACAGACCCTGTAATATATTTATTTACATAGTTACACACATATATAATCATCTACATACAGAGCTCTTCATAGCAACATCATTTATAATAGTGAAAGACTGAAAAAAATCCATGTGAACTAATATGAGATTTGTTAAATAAAATGTGTTGTGTATATGCAATGGAGAACTCTGCACAGAGAGCTATAGACTTACATAAAAGTAACAGTACATACTGAGTTTAGAAAAATTGCCTAAGAATGTATGCCATATACTAATATAGATAAAGAAGATAGAATGTAATGAAATATATTTTACTGAAAAGTATTTAAAATCAATCTTTATAGGAAAGTGAAGGGACAGTTGGTGTTGGAACAGTGTTGAGACAAGACCTATCAATATGTACATTTATATGTCATTTGCCTTTTGACTTTGTTAGTATATTTTACATTAAAATAAACATGAAAAAATATATTTTATCTTCAATTACATAAAAATCCTTGTGATACACAACTAGATATATTTCACATATTGCCTTCTCTTTTACCAACATTTAATATATATCATCAAGATTGCCAGGAGAAATATCAATAACCTCAGATATGCAGATGACACCACCCTTACGGCAGAAAGTAAAAAGGAACTAAACAACCTCTTAATGAAAGTGAAAGAGGAGAGTGAAAAAGTTCGCTTAAAGCTCAACATTCAGAAAATTAAGATCATGACATCTGGTCCCATCACTTCATGGCAAATAGATGGGGAAACAGAGGAAGCAGTGTCAGATTTTATTTTGGGAGACTCCAAAATCACTGCAGATGGTGATTGAAGCCATGAAATTAAAAGACGCTTACTCTTCATTTTTTTTAAATTTTATTTTACTTTACAATACTGTATTGGTTTTGCCATACTTTGACATGAACCCACCATGGGTGCATATGAGCTCCCAATCCTGAATCCCCCTCCTCCCTCCCACCCCACATCATCTCTCCGGATCATCCCCATGCACCAGCCCCAAGCATCCTGCATCCTGCGTCAAACATATACTGGCACTTCATTTCCCACATGATTTGGAAGGAAAGTTATGACCAACCTAGATAGCATATTCAAAAGCAGAGACATTACTTTGCCAACAAAGGTCCGTCTAGTCAAGGCTATGGTTTTTCCAGTGGTCATGTATGGATGTGAAAGCTGGACTGTGAAGAAATCTGAGCACCGATGATGAATTGATGCTTTAAACTGTGGTGTTGGAGAAAACCCTTGAGAGTCCCTTGAACTGCAAGGAGATCCAACCAGTCCATCCTAAAGGAGATCAGTCCTGGGTGTTCATTGGAAGCACTGATGCTGAAGCTGAAACTCCAGTACTCTGGCCACCTCCTGCAAAGAGTTGACTCATTGGAAAATACCCTGATGCTGGGAGGGATTGGGAGCAGGAGGAAAAGGGGATGACAGGATGAGATGGCTGGATGGCATCATCAACTCCATGGAAATGAATTTAGGTGAACTCCAGGAGTTGGTGGGAGGCCTGGCATGCTGCAATTTATGGGGTCGCAAATAGTTGGACACAACTGAGTGACTGAACTGAGCTGAATATACATCAAAGACTCTGTCAACAGAAAAACATTTTGACAAGTAATGAACTGATCCACATGAGTGCTGAAGGAATTACCACTCAATACTCAAATTGCTTTCAATTTCTTATTATATTTATTTGCAAAATTTGTTTTTTGCCAATTCAATAAAAGCTTTGAATGATTCAGGTAAAGAAGCAACCGTCGGAACCAGATATGGAACAATGGACTGGTTCAAAATTGTGAAAGGAGTACATTAAGGCTGTATATAGCCACCCTGCTTATTTTACTTCTATGCAGAGTACATCATGTGAAATGCTAGTCTGGATGAAGCACAAACTGGAATCAAGATGGCTGGGAGAAATAGTAACCTTAAATATGCAGATGACACCATCCTAATGGCAGAAAACAAAGAGTAAATAAAGAGCCTCTTGATGAAAGCCTTGAGGAGAGTGAAAAACCTGGCTTAGAACTCAGCATTCATAAAACTAAGATCATGGCATTTGGTCTCATCACTTCATGGCAAATAGATGGGAAAACAAAGATAACAATAACAGACTTTATTTTCTTGGGCTACAAAATCACTGCAGATGGTGACTGCAGCCATTAAAATAAATTAAAAGATGCTTGTTCCTTGGAAGAAAAGCAATAACAAACCTAGACAACATATGAAAAAGCAGAGACTTCTTTGTGGAAAAAGGTCAGTATAATCAAAGCTATGGTTTTTCCAGTGGTCATGTATGGATGGGAGAGTTGGAACATCTCTAAAGAGCACTAAAGAATTGATGCTTTTGAACTGTGGTGTTAGAGAAGACTCTTGAGAGTCTCTTGGATTGCAAGGAGCTCAAACCAGTCAATCCTAAAGTCTTGAATATTCATTGGAAGGACTGATAGTGAAGATGAAGCTGCAGTACTTTGGCCACCTGAAGAGAAGAGAAAAAGACCCTGAAACTGGAAAAGATTGAAGGCAGGAGAAGAAGAGTATGACAGAGGATAAAATAGTTGAATGACATCACCGACTCAATGGACATGAGTTTGAGTAAACTCCGCAAGATGGTAAAGGACAGGGAAGCCTTGCTTACTGCAGTCCATGGGATCACAAAACATCAGACAAGATGGAGCTACTGAACAACTACAAAGAAAACTTTAAATGATGACCCTCTATTTCAGATTACTCTTGACAGTTAATATTTATAATCTATTCAATTTCCTTAGAAGTATAAAAGTTTTCAGTTTATAAGGAAGCTTTTTCACATGGACCAAAGTTTGAAAATACAATGTTTAGCTGAAGCTGATAGTTGCAAGAACAGAAATGTCTATGACTGTGCCAGTTCCCACTGGAATGAACTAGATTGAACCGTAATTTTCAATTTAGAATAATTCCTAGAGTTTAGTATAGGCAGTCAGAATCCAAATCTAAATCTGTCTCAATCATGTTTATAGAGAGCAGTCTGGCAACTGAAGAACTATACCTCAAAGCTCCAGTTGGCCATGCCTGCAACATCTATTTCAACTAAGATGGAAAAAGGGGAATTGAGAATAAACCTGTTTAAAGTACTCCCGTTGTAGATATGAATGTCCAAAGTATTCTTAGAATAGGAATTTGCAAGTAAATTCAAAGGAAATATTTGTCAAATTTATGAGTTATAAACATCTTTTTTTGGAAAGTAAATTTTTTTATTAGTTTTTTATTTTTCCTGTCAAAAATTTACCTGGAGAACTGAGATATCTTAAATTATATATATATATA
>SJYV01038353.1:0-21691 GCA_006410875.1 Neotragus pygmaeus
TGGCAGAAACCAACACAATATTGTAAAGCAATCCTTCAATTAAAGGCAAATTTTTAAAAGGATGCCATATTTCCTATTATGTGGGAAAACTCAGGTCCCATGGCAAAGCCAATGAGGAGCTATGGTGTCAGCTGCACCATGAAGTCCCTCCTTCCCTAAAGGTAACTCTACTCTCTAAGTCATTGTATTTGACCTTCAGATGCCTTTGGCTACCTGACTCCCTACCCACTGTGCCCTCCCATTATGGTAAAGAATCTGCCTGCAATGCAGCAGACCCAGGTTTGATCCCTGGGTCAGAAAGATTCCCTGGAGAAGCAAATAGCAACCTGCTCCAGTATTCTTGCCTGACACCATAGCTCCTCAGCTGCACCATGAAGTCCCTTCTCCCCTAAAGGTAACTCTACTCTCTAAGTCATTGTATTTGACCTTCAGATGCCTTTGGCTACCTGACTCCCTACCCACTATGCCCTCCCATTATGGTGTCTAACAAATTGAGAGAGGACAGAAGAGGTCTGTAACTTTTCCAGGGTGATTCTTGGTGGATCCATGGAAGTATCTGGTCACAAGACTGCATCCTTTTGCTTCCTCCCTGATGTGAAGAGCATGGGGGTCAGCTTCACATCCACCCTGTGTGAGACACAAAAGCAAGCGCCCTAACCCCTCTCCTCCGCCAGAAAACAGGCCAGGACGCTTGAGAGAGAGGAGTATAGCAGGCAAGCAAGAAGCATGCTTGATCAGTGGACTTTAATATGGTAAGCCCACCAACGACCAATTTAGGATAGTACTCTATTAAAAAAAACACACACACACAATTCCATTGATTCAAGGGAGACTGTGAGGTGTCCTTCCCCCTGAATAGAACCATTTAGGTATTTGCTAATCATTTCCCAGTGTGGCAGACAACACTGGTTGGCTGTCACATTCTAATGGTCATTTCCAGCCCCTTACTGCCTTACCCTGGTGAAGGAAATAGCAACCCACTCCACTAATTTTTGCCTGGAGAATCCTATGGATCAAGGAGACTCAAGGGCTGCAGTCTGTGGGGTCTCAAAGAGTCGGACAATACTGAGTGACTAGGCAACTGCCTTATCCACATTTTCTGTGTTTTTCTAAAAGCTAAAGCTTAATCTGCTGGCTTGCCTTGAACTAGGGATGGCCTTGGGACAGTCCAGCTTTGGCCAGTGGGTGATAGGAAATTGTCCCTGGGGAAGGTGTTTAGGGTAGGCATAGAAATTGTCCCCAAAGTTGTTCGTGTCCTAAACATTGGGACTTGTGAAAGTTTCCTCCTCTGGCAAAAAAAAAAAAAGAAAAGACTTTTCAGATGAGATTAAGGCAAGGATTTTGAAATGGGAAGATTATTCTGGATTATCCAATGGGCACTTTGCTACTGCAAGGGTCCTTACAAGTGAGAGAGGTAGGCAGTAGAATCAGAGAAGGAGATGTGATAACATCAGAGGCAGAGTGACATGATGAGGGACACACGAGGCCCTGCTGGAGGGATTCGTAAGCCAGGGAATCGCCTCTAGAAACTGGAAGAACCCAGGAAACAGATTCTCCCCCAGAGTCTCCAGAAACAAAGAATACAGCCCTGCCCAGTCTTTGACCTTGGCCCACTGGGAATCCTTTCGGAATTCTGATCTCTAACCTTGTGCTCTCTTAACCAGTGCTATTGTGGTGTTAAGTTCATGGCAGTTTGTTACAGCTGCTGCTGCTAAGTCACTTCAGTCGTGTCCGACTCTGTGCGACCCCAGAGACGGCAGCCCACCAGGCTCCCCCGTCCCTGGGATTCTCCAGGCAAGAACACTGGAGTGGGTTGCCATTTCCTTCTCCAATGCATGAAAGTGAAAAGTGAAAGTGAAGTCGCTCAATCATGTCTGACCCTCAGCGACCCCATGGGCTGCAGCCTACCAGGCTCCTCCGTCCATGGGATTTTCCAGGGAAGAGTACTGGAGTGGGGTGCCATTGCCTTCTCTCGTTTGTTACAGCAGCAATTCGGAACGATACAGTGTCTCTTCCCAAACAGAAGAGACACTCTCTCTTCACTCTCTCCTTCCCCCTTCTTGCTGCATGGGATGTGGATACAGGGTCCGGTGGGATGGCAGCCTTCCTGTAGGCTTGCAGTAATATCCATGTGGATGAAGGACTCATGCTCGGGCCAGAGTCTGGGTCTCCGATGCTTCACCAAGCCACCAGCCCTGGGCTGGCCATCCCTGAACTTCAGGTCACATAAGACAAACAAAATATGACATGTTTAAGTCACAATGGTAGAACTTTGTGTGCTGGAGCTGACTCAACCAGCTCCTGAGAGGGAATTATTAAAAATTTTACAATATTTGCAATTTGTAAATATTGTACAAGTTTTAGGGACTTCCCTGATAGCTCAGTTGGTAAGGAATCCGCCTGCAATGTGGGAGACCTGGGTTTGATCCCTGGGTTCGGAAGATCCCCTGAAGAAGGGAAAGGGTATCCACTCTAGTATTCTGGCCTGGAGAATTCCATGGACTGTATAGTCCATGGGGTCACAAAGAGTCAGACACAGCTGAGTGGCTTTCACTCACTTAAAGTTTTACTACTCTGTATGCTCCTGAGACTATATCCCTCTGTTTATCTCCCCATTCCATATTATGTACATAGTACATACTGTACTAGATACTATATATCTTTACAACTTCATATCAAGTTCCATCACACTAGTATCTTAAAACCAGCCACGGTGGGTGTATTTCCACTATGAAAACCAGCAAACACTACAAATCGGGGTTTCACTTTTCCCCAGAGTCAATTGTTAATCATTTACTGATCTGCCACTGGTTTTGTGTCTCTGCAGCCAAATACATTTCCAATCAATGCATCCCTAAGGGTTTTTAATGCTACTTGTCCTAAAAGAAGAGCTACCACTTGTCAGCTCAAATTATATTTGTAGGAAACTGGCTTCTCCTTGTTTCTCTTAAATAAAGATTTAGGTACCAGGCACTGTGCTAGGCAGGCGCTTTCTCACTCTACCTTATACAATCTTTCTTGTGTCCCAAAAGGTAGATCTCATAAGCCCATTTCACATACGAGGAGACCAAAGCTCAAGGGAAGAAGGGACTTGACAATGATCCTTGGCCAGTGAGGGGTCAAGAGAGGATTTGAACACCCTTTCAACTGACCCAGAATCTGTGTTCATCCTTCTGCAGCACAGTGTGCTTCAAACACAGCAGACGCTAAATAAATATTTGTTGCGTTATTGAAACAAGTGTTAATACTTCCTTCCAGATAGTCGGGGACCTAAGATGCTGGACTCACGTGCAAGGAGGCTTTCACACCATATGTGCAAAAGACATTGGCACCAGGAAACTTTTCCTGAACATCAAAGAGAGCCCTGAAACACTTATGGTTAGAAGATTGAGTTTCATGAAAGTATTAAATTTATGTTTTTTCGAACAGCATCACTGGGGGAGGCACCAGTGGTTACAGCTCCCTCATCTTGAAATAGACACAGAGTAATTTCCTCCTTTTCTGGTTGTCAGCCTGGCTCCCAATCATTGCCCCCAGAGCTGGCAGAATTTCAATGACTCTAAAATTAATCTGTGGGGCAGAGAGATTGTCCCATGCCTTGAAATTCTGGGAGCTTTGCTGTGGTCTTAAAGTCAGGGCCTGGGATGGAATGTCAGGAGGTCAGAGGTGAAATTTCAGTTCCTAGCCCAGCTGGGCACTTTAGACAATCCTGTGGACACATTTTTCCCCTGCCCCACAAATTTTTCTGAGCCAGAGTGACTAAGTAAGTAACATAGAATAGCTGAGCACATACATGGGATTTTTAACTTAATTTTTTCAACATTTCAATTCCAGTGGTAGACATACGTGGACAGATAAAACAATGGGATGTGTAATGGGAAAGACACGGACAGACTGGTATGATTGCACAGAATCCAGGGTGTCGAAGTACAATGAGGTGGGGAGAGAGAGAGACCAGGAAAGGTTTTTTGAGATACTGATGTCTGAGGTTAGGTTTAAAGAGAAAATGGAACTAGGTAAGTGAGAAATCAGCATAGGGGACTATAAGCAAGGGGAGTCAGGCACTAAAAAGCAATTAAGGTGGCTAAACTGCAAGCAGCTCAGGGCTCAAACGCAAGGCACAGAATGGCAGAGAAACAGCAAGAGGAGTGAGCGAGGACACACAGGATATCACACGGATATCACAGTAGAGTATCTGCAGTTTACTCCAGGCACCAGGAGAAGCCCTCGGAAGTTCTAACTAGAGGGTGACATAGTCCTGTTTGTGTTCAGGAACAATCTTGAAGGCCCCAGGATTCATGAGACGCTTCTTGCAAAAGAATCGGTAGGCGATGAGCACCAAGTATGGAGCTGTGCTGAGAAAGCAGAGGGTCAGCATAAAGATTCAGAAACATTCATCGAAAAAGATCACAGGACGTAGAGACTGAGGTTAGAGCTGGTCTAGGATAACCCCTGAGTTTCTACCCAGAGCAACTAGCTGGATAACACCATAAACTAAACACAGGCACCAGAGTAGGTGTGGGTGAGACACTGAGTTACAGCGTGAGTTCAGTATGAGTTGTGCATGTGTTATCCCAGCTGAGATGTCCAAAAGCCAATGTCTTCAAAACACAGTGGGCTTTATTCATCTCTGAATCCAATCTAGGGAAAATCCCTGCATGCATGAAACTCCTGACATGTATTCATAAATTGAGAGGATGGAAACCTGAACGAAACTTAGGAGAGGAGTTTAACACAGGAATAGAGGTTTGATTCCCAAGTGGTGCTAGTGATAAAGAATCCCCTGCCAATGCTGGAGACGCAAGAGCCACAGGTTCAATCCTTGGAAGATCCCCTAGAGAAGGAAATGGCAACCTATACCAGAAAATTCCATGGGCAGAGGAGTCTGGTGGATTGCAGTCCATTGGATCACAAAGAGTAGGACCCAGCTGAGAAGGCACACACATACACACACCCCCAGAGAGGTCTGATGGGGTTAGCAACTTACTGAGAGTGGTTTAAACTGAGAAATAATGAAATTCCAGAGAATGAAACGGTCTCTAAAGCGATAAGAGGAGAAGGCCAAGAATGAGATCTTTGGGAGCACCAAGAAGCAAGACAGACCAGTACAAGCAGATGGAGACTGGGGGATGCAGAGAGTTTGGAGGGGGAAAGAGACAGACATCCCAGAGGCCAAGGAAGTCAGAAGGACACGCAAGGTCATAAAGATACACCCTGAGGAAGGTCCATGGGATTCACGTGAGGGCCTCTGCAAGAGCAACTACCGAAGACTGAGAACAAGATAGGATAATGGGAGATGAAGAGGGTAATTAAAGGTCAATGAATCACCCTTTAAAAACTTCCATAAGTTGCCTAGGACCCTGGTGAAAGATAAGACAGACTACTCAAGTGTAAATGGGGCTTAAGACAAAAATCAAGTTCACTGTAGAAAAACACAAATGTATAAATACGTCTTGCATTCCTGAGTTAGTGCAGTGAATATTACCTGCTAATTTGGGTAAGAAGGTAGTAGTTGAGTCAGCTGGCAAATGTGGAAGGAGATGGAAAGACAGACCTCTGTTCCATTTCTAGTCTGATAATCACATTTTTAAGTCAGTCAATGGAGGCCCAGAGAGATGAAACAAATCATTCACAGAAAACCAGAACTCAGGTCTTCTAAGTCTCAGACCCACACTGCCTCCTGAAAGTTTTGTTACAGTTTCACCATAAACAACAGAATAGGAAGGCCATATTCTGGGTTAGAACTGTTGACTAAAAAGTATAGTCACAACCTAAAAGTAGAAAGTTATTTTATTTGGTGGGTTTAGCCCAGGAGGCAGCATCCCAGGAGCTCTGAGAAAACTGCTCCAAGGGGGCAGGAAGGGGAGTCAGGCTATATACAAGTTTGCAACAAAGAGAGCAGGCAGTCTGAACATCAGCGATCAGGGATTAGGTTAAGGAACTTAGCGTTCTATGTATGGGATGATGCAAGCCTCTGGGCTGAGGTCATTCCTTTCATATACACCTCAGCTATCTGGGGTCAGTCCTGTTTCCTTCTTCCCCTTGCTTCTTGCATTTCCCCCAGCTCCTCAGCAATCCCTGTGGGGGGTGGCAGCATCCCTGGATCACAGTTTGGGGAACCCTTAGTTACATTTGGAGGCCAGAAATAGCTGATGGCTGCGGCATTTCTTGTTTATTTATATGGCAGGAGACATTTTCGTTTCACAGACTAAACCAAAGTATTCAAGCTGAGCCATTTTCCCAACATGCAGTTGCTTGAGGGAAGAGTTATCATGGAAAAGGCAAAACCAAGTCTCCACATTTCATCTGAGTCCTTAGTTATGTCTGATAACACATAACCAGTGTCTCCTAACTGGTTGGCCTGAGAGATCTCCATCTACAGAGTACCCTTATATCAGCTCTGGCTCAAGCCACAACATCCCAGGCTGAGACAGTCAACTAATAGCTTCAGCCCCTGTGGCCACTCCAAAAGCTTCTACAAGGCTCATTCTTTTTTTTGGTTATAGTTTTGTTGTTTTTGATGATCTGAATGACCAAATATATATTTCTTTTTTAAAAAATTCTACTGGAGTATAGCTGATTTACAACGTTGCATTAGTTTCAGGTTTTACAGAGTTTGTTTTTAAGGTGGGATAGCCTATGAGAATCTCTGCCAATAAGCCTACCTGGAACCTTTGATCCAAGTGACATGGGGTCATTGTCTAATCTAACTTATTGTTTTGCTTTAAAACTCCTTTGGCTTCAGGTGACTGAAACGGACCTTGAACTAGGCTGGCATGCAAGTTTCTTATAAGGATGCTGGGTCTCACGCAAGCACAGTATTTGGATTCTAGGACATACTGAAACCAGGGGTTTGCATGCCATTAAAAATTATACCTCCGTCTTTTATTCTGGAGCCACTGTGCCATTCCTAAATTCAGGAATCCTAAGGAAGGAACTCACTGGTCTGTCTGGGCCAGGAACTCACCGCTGAGACCAACTTGGCTAGAGAAGGTGAGTCACAGTAGTATCTCTGCCTCAGCTTCCATCGAAGAAGGAAGTAGAAATAGATGGGTACCAAGCCTGGCTCCAGTGGTAAAGAAGCTGCCTGCCAGTGCAGGAGACTGAAGAGACATGGGCTCAATCTGTAGGTCGGGAAGATTCCCTGGGGGAAGGCTTGGCAACCCACTCTAGTATTCTTGCCTGGAGAATCCCACAGACAGAGGATTCTGGAGGGCTAGAGTCCATGGGGTCACAAAGAGGTGGACACAACTGAAGTGACTTCGCACACAAGCACACAAGCATTAGTCTCAGTATTTACTGAGAGCCGGACTCTACACTAGGTTCTCGGAGAGAGGAAGCAAGGTGAACTAAAAAGCTGGAGAAGAACCAGATCTCTCCATGAGGAGCCTCCCACTCTGGAAGGGAAAATGAGGTAACACAGCCTAGGCACTGCCACCATGATGTTGTCTGAGAGAATGGAATTCCATCCTGCACAGCACTTGGGTTCGGAAGTTAGCAAGCCTGGCAAAAGATGTCTACAGTCAAACATATTTGCCCTAGACTCTTGAATCACACCCTACACAGTAAGATGCATGTGGCACGGGGGATAAGCAAACGAACACTGACTTAGACAACTCAGATCCACATCGCCTACTTCTCACTCCAGGGTACGTGCTCATTGTGGAGACGGGCAGGCAAAATCACCCACGTTGCAGATAAGCATCTCCCTTCTTCACCGGCTCTTTTACCAAGTTTGTGGAGTTATATCTATGGAGGTTAAGGGCCCATAGGATATGATTCAGCAGCTTACTGGAGCCACACAACATCAAGCTGAGAACCAGGAGTCAAGCCCAATGTCCTCTGAGTATTCAGCCCACGATCACATCCTTACACCAGGAAGACTCCTAGAATTACTTAATCCCCCATTCTCTGAGCCTTTAAAAAATGGAGGTCTGCACCTTCTCCTTGGAGATCCCTTGTCCCCAGAAGAAAAGCACAGAGCTCTGCTCAGGTGGGTCCACGTGTGTAGGATTGGGTTGGGGTCAGCTGGGCTGGGTCAAGCTGAACTGGGAGGTCATCTGGACAAGCAGAGGGGGACACTGATCCCAGGGCTGCTGGTGGGAAGCCATTCATTTTCCCAGCTGTATATGCTCTAACAGGCTTATCAAGGAGACGTTTACAAATGGGAAGCCTTGCTGTTTCTAACAGATTAACCGTAATATGTTGATCCAGTGACCTGACAACCCATTTCCATGAACTGTCGGTTTACACTTGATGCTTTTCCTGGCCGGTAGGCAGATAAAGAGGCCACCAGGTTGACAGGGAGGAGGCTGGACAGACCCAGAGCAGATTCCATTAAGCAGTTAGGCCTGGGCTCTGCAGCCTCTGATAGGCCTCGAATCCAGCCAGAACTCACATCTCACTCTTTCCTACATGGTCTCTGAAACCTTCCACCCAACCCTGCCTAGGGCACCATTCTGACCCACTCTGTTCCAAGCCTCTGATCCAAACAACACAGAGGAACGTTCCTCTTGTTGCTTTGGTCAAGTATTCAGGTCACAACCACGTTGGACAGGCCCAAAGGGCCCCAGGGCGGAGCCAACTATATTTTCTGGTCTAGAAAAGGAAAATCTGACCTCCAGGGACGTTAGCCAGCATGTGCTGAGCCCTCATCTGTTTCGGCAGTTCTCACTGTCTGGCCATCAGTAGCCTTAAACCTTCTCCAAGAGGGTGGTAGTATTCCCTTCATTGTTTGGGTAAGAAAACTGAGACTCAGAGAGATGAAGTTAATCAAACTGATGCAATCTGCAAGTGGTAGAACTGGAGTCCTCAGGTCTGTCAGATTGTAGCGTATTTTTTTCATTATACCATGTGGCCTCATCCAGATAGTCTGCCCAGACCTGTGTTGGCAAATGCATTTGGACATCTACCCCAGTCCCGTTTCTAGAACTTCAGTTGGCTCAGATGTCCTATGGCCATGTGCTTCACTGAAGACCAGGATGCTCTGTCCCAGAGGGAGAGACCTGGAGAGTCTAAGCCAATGATTCTCAACCCTAGATGCTTATCAGAGCTCTTTGGAATGCACACACACACACACACACACACACACACACACAAAGTGTGTATGCAGAACAGGGCCCCAACTGAGCCCAGTTAAATCAGTCTCCAAGTGTAGAACCTGGACATCTGTTTATCTTGATATTTTAAAGGCTCCCCAGTTCAATCTCAGAGTTGAGAATCACTGGCCTGAAAACCATGCCCCTTAGCACTGGTCTGGGATGAGTGTCTGGTAATAACTAGCCAACAAAGGTGATGAGAAATATTCTGGAAGGCTGGGCTTTGAGAAAATTTTTCTTCTTTATTTAAAAGGGGCATGAGGACGGAATGGTTCCCCTTTGGTCTTTCTGACCTTTGGATTTCGTGCTGTAAAGATGTGATGCCTGGTGTTATTGCAGCCATCTCGTGACCATAAGGGAGCCAGCCCAACAGACAATAGGCTGAGAATGGCTAAGAAGAAAGGGAAGACTTTGAGAACTTGGTGGCATCTTTCAGCAACTTAAATAGCCTCAGAATCACCTTACCCTGAGAATTCACGTTGTGAGAGGTGACCACTATTCTTAATTTTTAAGACACTTTAAGTTGTATATTCTGTTGCATGTGTGCATGAGTGCTAAGTCGCTTTACTTGTGTCCAACTCTGTGCAGACCTATGGACTGCAGCCCGCCAAGCTCTGCTGTCCATGAGATTCTCCAGGCCGGAATAATAGAGTGGGTTGGCAAGTCCTTCTCCAGGCGATCTTCCAGACCCAGGGAGGCAACCTGTGTCTCTTATGTCTACCTGCATTGGCAGGTGGGTTCCTTACCACTCGTGCCACCTGGGAAGCCAGGATATTCTGTTGCTTGCAGCCAAAAGGATCTCAACAGATAACACCCACTAATGAGCTTCACTTGCCTACTGCCTGACCTATTTCTAACAGAGGCAGAAGTACATCAGCAGCTGGGGTCCATCAAACAGTAAGGCCTAAACTCAGTCTTGCTGCCCAAAGGACTAATAACTGGAGTGAGCGCTGGGCGTGTCATTAAACAGTTAGTTATCACGAGAGCCATTCCAGTAATAACCATGACATTTATTACGCACTTACTTCATGCCAGGAACTGTGCAAAGTGTTATAAGTATGTCATCTCATTCCATCCTTAAAATTACCCAGCGAGATAAGTTTTGTTATCTGTGTTTTACACATTAAGAGGCAGAGACCCAGAGAAGCTGAGGAATTTGACCAAGTTTGCATAGCCAGAGAGTGGCAGAGACAGGCTGCTAACCCCAATCTGTCAGGCTCTCAAGACTTCCCTTCGTTCCAGGAGACCATGTTGTTTCATTTCCCTGTGACTTATGATGTTCTGTGTGCTCACACATTCACTAAAGTGCTTAACGATGCGAATAAAAGGCATTCATCATTGTAATCCCTAATGGAGATAACAGAAATATTAGCAAGAGCTGAAGTGAAAACAGTTCAAGTGAGGCCTAATTTTTTACAAGGCCAAGGAATAATTTACTTTATCACGGCAAAGAATTTTATTTGACAAATGCACACTTTATCATCTCTGGTCTGCTGAAAACGTAAGTTTACATTTTTCCTAGCCATAAAATTAAAATAATTTTGGCTCCAAAAACTTAAGACGAAATCCCATTCTAGGTTCAAGCATTTCCCTGGAAATTTAAATGCTAAACATGGAGCATGAACAAGCACCCATTCCTGTCAGGCAGGGCAGACCCTGGAGTCAGTTCCCTGCACAGGGTTCAAATTCCAGTTCTGCCTCCTGCTGATGGGTGAGGCTGGACTAGACTGGTCACTTTTCCATCTCAGCTTTCTCACCAGGAAGGTGAGGATCCCAACTCCCACTGCAGGCCTGAGACGAGGGCTAAATTAGACACCCTAAAGACCCTGGTGCTGGGAAAGACTGAAGGCAGGAGGAGAAGGGGATGACAGAGGATGAGGTGGTTGGATGGGATCACCAACTCAATGGACATGAGTCTGAGTTAAACTCCGGGAGTTGGTGATGGACAGGGAGGCCTGGGGTGCTTCAGTCCATGGCGTCGCAAAGAGTCAGACACGACTGAGCGACTGAGCTGAGTTGAGCTGAAGGAGAAAACCATGCACAGAGTGGCTGAGGATGGGACCCGGGACAGAGTAGCTCCTCAGTGAATCTTTGATGCCTTCGCTCTATCTTTCTTCTCTCGCTTCTCATCAACAGGCTTCGGGGGGCAGGCCTTCAGAGAGAGCACAGGAAAAACTAGACCAGGTCCCCTCCATTCCTGGTCGCAGGAGAGGTAATGAGATGGTACCCACGTCTTGGTTCACTCAGCTTCTTGTCAGCATTTACAGCATCATCCCTATACCCTGACCCCCACACAGGGCAGCCAGCCAATCTGGGAGTGGGCCTCCTGCCAACTAGGAAGACAAATCTGAGAAAGTGTCAGAGGATTGGGATAAGGGACAGAACAGGGGACAGAGGCAGGATGAGAGGGAACGGGTAAGTTAGCTCAGAGCCAAGGGTTTAGGGAAAGCTGGAAAGAGACTATCCCCTGCTCTCAAGTGAGAAACAAATAGGGGTGGGGATTTCAAGAGAATCTGAACTCCCAGTGGGACAAGCAAAACAGAGGCATCAGCAAGGCATTACCTAACATGGGGGTTTTTACTGTTGTTTAGTTGCTAAGTCGTGTCCAACTCTTTGCAACCCCATGGACTGAAGCCCAGCAGGCTTCACTGTCTATGGGATTTCCCAGGCAAGAAGACTGGAATGAGTTTCCATTTCCTTCTCCACAGCATCTTCCCAACCCAGGGATCAAACCTGGATCTCCTGTGTTGCAGGCAAATTCTTTTACCATCTGAGCCACTACAGAAGCCCCAAGTTTGGCTATTCAAAACTGGACCTCAAGTCACACTGAGAAAAGCAGACAGAAGAGGCCAATAGTTCATGCACATGTTTGGCATTCTTGTAAGTTTTTGAGGTCTGTCCCCACCTCCCCACCCCCCACCCACCATAATTAGAGTCTCTTTTCAGCCCCATGGAGTTAGCTGTCAGGGCACTTTCCGTGGTTATCATCCCCATTTCACAGATCTGCAAACAGAAGCCTCAAAGCTGGCAACATGTTCTTGGTCACGTAAGGGAGAAGCAGATACACAGAGAGGTGTGTGTGCATACTCAGTCATTTGTTGCGACCCCATGGACTATAGCTCACCAGGCTCCTCTGTCCATGGGATTTTCCAGGCAAGACTACTGGAATGGGTTGCCATTTCCTCCTCCAGGACTCTGCATTGGGGCGGCGGTAGGGGGGCGGGGCTGGTGCCGGGGTGGAACCCCCAAATCAGTATTTTTTTTTAAAGCTTTCCAGGTGACTCTGGTGACAACAGGTTTGGAAACCACTGATCGCATCTAACAAATTAACTTCAGATAAAGAAACGGAGCCTGACAGAGGAGAGGAATTAGCCCGTGGTCACACAGCCAGTCGGCTGCAGAGACAAAGTCCGTCTCTAGGTTGGCAGTCTCCAGCACAGAGCTCCTCCCAGCTCATCCCTTGGGTTGTTTAGTTGCTCATGACAACCGACAACAGAGATAGGTTTCATTCATTCAATAAACCTTTATTGAGTGCTTCTTCAGCGCCAGGCGCCAGGGAGATACAAACAACAGGGATCTTGGCCTTAGATTATCCTGGGTGGCCTGGGGGTGCCATGAGCTCAGAGCTGGTGCTCCTAGCCCAGGGCCTCTGGTGTAGCTGCAGTCAGATGGAGGGCTAGAGGGTTCGCGTCCACGTCTGAGCAAACGGCACAAGACGGCTTGGTATCTGCTGCTTGGTGGGGGGCTAGGAGGGTGGAAGGAGTTGCAAGGGGAAGGCATGAGGCTTCAGACAGAGGAAGGGAAAGAAAAATAAGGAAAACAAAGGCTCCTTTTATGGAAGGTGGGTTGCTTTTGTTTTAATAAGCCACTTGTGTGCTGTGACTTTATTCAAGTTAGAGTAAACGATGGTGAACTCAAGATTTCTAAGGCTGTTTACTGGGCGTATAAGAAACCATGTGACGTGACTGAAATATGTTAAGACCAAAATAGAGGCACCAAGAAAACATCCCTGTAGGACGAATCCTCACGACCACAGAGATACCACGTCTGCCTTGGCTCACGGTTGTTGGTGAAAATCGGTCCACACCAGGGCCAGGCAGAGGGCTGAACAGGTCAGCGAATTCCCTACATCTGCATGAGGAATTTATTATCTCTAATGTTGCCAAGGTCATGGGGAAGTGAACACTTTCATTCGCCATCAGCAGGATAAGTTGTACAATATTTCTGAAGTGCGGTTTGGCAAATTTTTTAAAAAATACATAAAATCCTTTCAAACTATCCTTTGAACCAGCTATTCTACTTCTAGGAATTTATCTCAAGGATAAATATATAAAGGAAAACATAGAAAAGGATGTTTGACAAAACATAATTATAAAAATAGTGAAAATTTTGGGGGGAATTGCCCATAGATTGCAGAAGGACTAGATAATTTAGTCCAATATCCACAACCTATGGCTATTTCCCCTGCCCCCTATTTTCACTATTATTAAGGCTTCCCTGGTGGCTCAGATGGTAAGGAATCTGCCTGCAATGTGGGAGACCCGGGTTTAACCCCTAGGTTGGGAAGATCCCCTGGAGAAGAGAATGGCTACCCACTCCAGTATTCTTGCCTGGGAAATCCCATGGACAGAGAAGCCTGGTAGGCTACAGTCCATAGGGTTGCAAAGAGTTAGACACAACTGAACAACTTCCATTTTTTTCTTTTCTACACTTGAAAACTCTGAAGTCATTAAAAATGACGATGTGCATTTGTTTATGGATTTGGAAAATGCCTGTTATCACTTTTATTGAGAAAAGCAAATTTCAAATTGAGTTATTTAATATAATGCATTTTAAATACAACTCCTGGACATGTGTTTTCATGCATATTTGGAAAATTATTTCCCACCAAAATGTCAACAATAATGAGCAGGGCGGGGGTGATTTTAATTTATTTTTCTCTGCAATAAGTAGTTTATAGTGCTTCTACAGTAAGAACAAATGATAGAGCTATTTTCATTTGGAGATTAAAATGTTTGAAGAAACTAGGCTAATTCCAACTTGATTTAACAGAGATTGCAAATATTCATTCATTCTTTATTTTTACAGGCTCCTCTCCGTTAATATACATTCATGTAATTCGTTTATATATTCAGTCATGAAAACAGTTTGTTCATTCACTTGAAACTGTTTAATAAGCACCTACTATGAATGGGGTCACAGGGATGGTATAAGTGAGGGGGACAACATGATGGGTAAGAAGTCAGGCTTCTGAGCCAGGCAGACCTGGGTTTGGATTGCTGTTCCATAACTCCCCAGGTATACCACCTTATGATATTAAACTGCCCTGAGTCTCAGTTTCCCTGTCTATCAAAGGTAACACAAGTCACCTATTACTATAAAGCAAACTACTCCAAGACTTAATGGCTTAAAACAACAATAATGATTTATTATCTCGCAGTTCCTGCAGACCAGGAATTTGGGGGGACCTCAGCTGGGTGCTTCTAGCTGGAGGTATCTGCCAAAGTTGCAGTCAGATAAAGCCAGAGGGTTCGCTTCCAAGCCGACCGCATCCAAGGGCTGGCAAATTGATGGCAAAGATCACGGGAGCCATCTTGAAGGCTGAGTAACCCATCCATCAAAGGAGGAAATGTTTATAAAGGGCTCAGTGTATCTGCACTGCATTCTTTATAAGCCAGAGTGACGATAACACAGACATATAACTGTACTCACAAAGGAGCCCCGCGAACCGGCTCAGAGACGTTAAGCGGTTTGACCAGTTGTACAGCCAGTGGGCTTCTGAGCCGAGAGAAGCAGCACGTTTTCTAACTCATCTCTGCTAGGTTTCATAACCCTTTCCCTACAGGAAATCCCAGTGGAGCCACAGAAGTGAGCAACCACTTGCTGTAACAGAACAAAGTCAGTTACCAGGGTTGAAGATGAACAGACATTTCCGAAGGAAGGACAGGGAAGCTGAGAGAGGATTCTGAGATCTAGCTGAGGAAGTCATTTTCCTTTGATGGAAAAGGTCATGAAAAGCCATGGGGAGTTTGGAACAAGAGTGACTTGATTCAAACCCATGAGTCAAGTTCAGCAGGCTTTTGGAACATTCCCAAGCAGGGAATGAAGGCAGCGGTGGAAGAGGATGCCCACGAGACACCGTGTCCAGGTGTCCTATCCCATGCAACCAGGTTAAGGAAGGATGAAGGAGGCCGGGTCGCAAGGCTGAGGTGCCAGTGGCTCGCCAAGCTGGTGCGTGCACAGTGGCAACAATATACGCCTCCCTCACCCTCATCACCAGCCCTGGGTCTGCTTCAATCTATAGCATCAGAGGCCTAAGAACATTCAGTGCTTCCGAACCACTTGGAAGCAGGGATTTAAAGCAAAGAGTCTTTCCTCTCATTTCCGGCTCTCCAATGTGGCAAACTGATGAAATGAAGGGCCAGGCAGGATGGGATGAATGTGGTTCCGAGTTCAGCCCTGAGGCCCTGCTCCACTGAAAGGCCTGGCTTCCCAGGAACGGAGGTGCTGAAAGAGTTGTCTCCCTCAAGGCCATGAGGCTGAGCATCACTTCCCTGTGCAATGTCTGACCACCCCGTCACCCCAGCCTGCCTGGAGGAACGGAGCTGCTCTCAGCACCCTGCCCACCATTTACCACGATGGGCCCTCTCCTGAGACCAGGGAGGGTGCCCTGCTAGGTTGAGGGCAGAGACCATGACCCTAGGCATCTCAGTCCCTAGGGCCTGAACACCGCTTCTGCTCTCTGAAAGACCTTGACAAGTAATTTTCTCTCCCAGTTTCATCAGCTTCACTGAGCGTGTGATCCCAAGGGCTGAATCCCCTCATCAATAGGGCTGCCATTCGCATCACAGGTCTTGTAGATTCAATCACCCATTTTCCAAGATAATAAAGTGATCTGTTCTAACAAAACAGTGTGAGAGTCTTCTAAAAGAGGGAAATAAAGTGGTGTGAGAAAGGAACATTTTTTTCTAGTTAGCCCAATGATTCTATGCCCACTGGCAGTGGCGTTATCCATACGCAGGTTTTATTTGGCCAATGTCACTTTAAAAATGGGATTGGGTGGCTCTAGATGGGCACATGCTCTCCAAATTGCAGCCCACCTCCTGCTGTCTATTCTTAACTGCTTTGTATTACTTACCTCCTGGCCTCTGATGCCATATGCGTTTGCAGCCCTGCAATGTGACACAACACTTTATAATGCATAAAATGGATGTTTGCAAGGTTCTTTCTTGGGCTGGATCAAAATCCCTTCTATAGCTTCTATCTACCTATCCTATATCTAGAGTTCTATAGGTTCCATATTGGAAGTTGAACCTTTTTCAAAAGCAGTTCTTTCATCAATTTGGAAACCATCATCAGAGACCCCAAGGCCTTCTCTTTTCCATGTTAAGTCCATTGTCTTCATCTGTTTCTTAGCACACCATAATGAGAAAGCACCTTCTTAAAGAGGGGCTTTCCAGGTGGTGCAGTGGTTAAGAATCCACCTGCCAATCAAGGCAAGATGATGCAGGAGACATGGGCTCCATCCCTGGGTCGGAAAGAGCCCCTGGAGAAGGAAATGGCAACCCACTCTAGTATTCTTGCCTGGAAAATTCTGTGGACAGAGGAGCCTGGTGGGTTACAGTCCGTGGGGTTGCAAAGAGTCAGACACAACTGAGCATGCATGCATCTGACAAGAGGAGCACTCATAAGAGGAAAAAAAATAATGCAGGCATGCTACCATCTCTTGCAATTCAAGTGCAATCCAAAAGCCAGCATCAGCACTAGGATCACTTGGCAGTTTGTTACAGAGGCAGAGCCCCAAATTCTTCCCTAGACTTACTGAATCAATATTCTTCAGCTGATTTTCACAAACCAACTCAGAGAACAGAGCCTCGTTCTGTATTGACATAGCTTAAGATTACATGAGTCAACGTATGGATACGAAGTGGGGAAGGGTGGAATGAATTTGGAGATTGGGATTGACATATACACACTGCTGTGTATAAAACAGATAACTAATGAGGACCTACTGTACTGCACAGGGAACTCTATCTGTTCAAAGCTCTGTGGAGGCCTGAATGGGAAGGAAATCCAAAAACAAGGGGATATATGTATACAGACAGCTGATTCACTTTGCTGTACAGCGGAAAGCAACACAACATCGTAAAGCAACTCTACTGCAATAAAAATTAGTAAAAAGGAGATCAGTCCTGAATGTTCATTGGAAGGACTGATATTGAAGCTGAAACTCCAATACTTTGGCCACCTGATGCGAAGAGCTAACTCAATTGAATAGGCCACCTGATGCTGGGAATGATTGAAGGCAGGAGGAGAAGGGGACGACAGAGGATGAGATGGTTGGATGGCATCACTGATTCAATAAACATGAGTTTGGGTAGGCTCCGGGAGTTGGCGATGGACAGGGAGGCCTGGCGTGCTGAGGTTCATGGAGTTGCAGAGTCGGACATGACTGAACTGAACTGAACTGAGTAAGATTACATGATTCAATCTTTTAAGAGGCAGTTATATTGTTGACCCTGAGTTCTGTTATCAGAAACCCATTGTTTCACTCACTAAGCCATACCTCGCAGAAGGCAATGGCAACCCACTCCAGTACTCTTGCCTGGAAAATCCCATGGATGGAGGAGCCTGGTAGGCTGGAGTCCATGGGGTCACTAAGAGTCGGATATGATTGAGAGTCTTCACTTTCACTTTTCACTTTCTTTCATTGGAGAAGGAAATGGCAACCCACTCCAGTGTTCTGGCCTGGAGAATCCCAGGGATGGGGGAGCCTGGTGGGCTGCCGTCTATGGGGTCGCACAGAGTCAGACATGACTGAAGTGACTTAGCAGCAGCAGCAGCAGCAGCAAGCCATACCTTCCTATGTATTAACAGTTTTATGGACGCATTTAACAGTCCAATTACATTTTAATGAGTTATATATGTGCCTAGAGGAAGATCTTAAGGACCAAACACAGATCGTGTCCATCTTTGTTGCTTTTGTCAGGCAAGTGTATTCTCCTCAGTTGTGTCTCGTCTCAACAAAAATTTGAAGTGACGGACATTAAAGCCCTCGCCGCGTCAAAGCTCTGGGATAGTGTTATAGTTTCCTCGGTTTTATTTAGAAAATAAAGGAAAATGCATCCTTGAGGCATGGGGGCATGCCAACCCTAAAGATGTGAAGAGGAGAGAGAGAGAGAGAGAGAGAGAGAGAGAGAGCGAGCTCACACGTGGGAGAAAGACCCCTGGCCTTTGCCTCTTCTTTTTATGTTTTTCCTCCCCTGGGCCTGCTCTGTGTAAAGTGGGCTAGCCAGGAGTGCTGTTTGTTCTACCTGAGGTCCTCACTCTGGTCCTCGGACCTTCCTTTGTTCTATTTTCGTGGGCTTTTCCCTTCCTTTTTAGCCACCGCCATTTTGGACTCCTGTTTCCTATTCTACCTACTTAACACTTTTATGTAAGAAGTAACAGAAAAAATGAACATTGCCCCAAGAAGGATAAAGGAAACGATTCGTGGCATGGCGTGACCTGGAGCTCAGTGTTGGGGACACGGTTTCTCCCCACTTCTCACCTCGCTCCTTCAGCGTCAACCCTGTACTTGGGCAGGGTCACCCTTCAGAGCGCTGCTCAGAGGCTACAGCTTTCTCAATCGAGCCCAGCGGGCAGAGCATCATCTGCAAACTTCAGGCAATGAAAGCTTTCTTGTTTCTCTTTTTCAGAAACTTCAGCGAAGTCCTCTCCAGTTTCATTAGCTCTGATGGAATAAACCACTCACTTTTGAGCCAATCACTGAGGCCAAGAGAAATGAATATCCTAACACTTCTGAGCCAATCACTGAGGCCAAGAGAAATGAATATCCTAATAGAGTTAAGCCAATGAGAATGCACTCCCTAGAGCCCTGGGAGCTGAAAATGGAGGAGGGCTCCCCCAGGAAACCGGGAGATGACTGCTGCTGGGAGAGGCGGCGACAGGATGCTGGGGAGGAGGCCAACAGATGTCAGCCACGATGCTCTGTGGGTCTGCCTTTCCATTTCCCCTGAGCCCTGCGAGCATTGTCTCAGGATGTCCGGCACGGCAGCATCACCAGCGTGGGTTATGGCCAGAAAACTTTTCTATTTTTAAACGACACACACTCATTATCATGCCCCATCACACTGTTTCAGTGATCAACTTTAAAGGGCCCTGGCTTACCTCCTCCTGGAATAATAAAGCAGTCACAGGAGGGGTTCTTTGGGCCACTCCAAAAACCACTCCAGAGTGGTTTGCCACACATAATAGAGGGTGCACTTGAAAGACAGCATCCAATGACCGGGTCTGGCTGAAAACTTTTGTGTTTTCAAAAAGTTCAATAAGCACCAGAAGTGACCACAATGTGTTTGAAACTTTATAGCATGCGTCTTCAGGAGACAAAGTGCCTAAAACTAGATGGAAAGACTTGTAATTTTTTAAATTAAAAAGTGTGGACAGCAGAGGTAACAGTCAAAGTAAAATAAGCACCAATCCAATGTTTCTGTTTCAAAAATAACACCCGAGGGGTGGGGAAAATTGTAATATGGAATTCAGAAATCCGCTTCGACCCAGTCCTCTATGGCACGTTCACTGTGCCTGCTCTCCTTGAGCCAAACGGCTCTCACTGACTGGTCAGGCTTAGAGGGGAAAGACAGAAGACCAAGGAGATCAAATGCAGGGAAGGCATTTTTCCATCCTCACCTCAGTGATTAGAGGGCATATATACCCATTAGCCTCAAACCAGTCAATCCTAAAGGAAATCAACCTTGAATATTCATTGGAAGGGTTAATGCTAAAGCTGAAGCTCCAATACTCTGGCCACTGATACGAAGAGCCAACTCATTGGAAAAGACCCTGATGCTGGGAAAGACTAAAGGCAAAAGAAGAGGGAGGCAGAGGATAACATGGTTAGATGGCATCACCAACTCAATGGACATGAACTTGAGAGCAAACTTCAGGAGAAAATGGAGTACAAGGAAGCCTGGCATGCTGCAGTCCATGGGGTGGCAGAGTTGGACAGAACTTAGCAACTGATTATCAGTCTCTCTCGACACGCACTGCTTGCAGGTCTAGATGGTCAGGGTGAGAAAGTGGGTGGACGAGCACTAGCTATCACCACTTTCAAATGACCAACGTAACACCCAGGCCTAGTCAAGGCCCAGGAAGGCCAGCTGCGTGATGTAATGGAAGGTAACCTAGTTCGGTACTTGGCCTGGTCCAACCTACCTCAGAAATGGTTTATGTGGATCCTGACCCTACCACTTATTGGAGGAGGGGCTTGGTATAATCACTTACTCCCTGCTTCCACATCCCCACGTGAACGAAAGGAACTGTGATATGCTTTCTCATGACTGGTGTGCAAATAGCTCCTGTGACAAGTTCTTGGATGTGCACCAGACAGAGCAAGCCCATGAGGGCCATTCAGTCCCATTCAGTGCTCTGACTTGAAACCACACAACTCAAGTGTTTTGGTCTGATCCCAGATCTTTTTGTCTTTTCTGTCTCCTCCAGATGCCTGTACCATCACATATGAGTGTTAAGTCACACTTTTTAGTACTACAATAATGAGACTGAAGAAAAACAAACAAACAAAAAAACCCCACTTTTGTAAATCCTCAAAAATTTTCACATAGGTATATAAATAACATGAAATGATCAAAAGGGCATGTCCTCACCCCTTACTGAATGTAAAGCCTTGGGCAAGTTTAGTTCAATAGTAGAGTTCAATCAGTCGTAGCTTTAAAATAGTAGCAATGACAACAAACATCTCTCATACTAGATTGTAAGGTTCCTGAGGGATGAAATCTTCTATCTCACTTTATATTCTCTTAAAGGTCCTAGCAGACTGACTGGGATATATTAGATGTTGAAAGGAAGGATAAATTGAACTATCTTGAAGGGCATACCACCTTGGAAAAGAGCTTAAAAGATTGCTTAGTTGCTATAAAATGAATATAGAAATTAGGGGAAAGGTGAACTCACTGCCTAATAAATACAGCAGTCACAATTTTTACATTTCATAAATTTCCAACCACTCTTGAAAAAGCGTCTCCCCAGCTGAGAGACAGATCTCCTATGGGATCTACCTCTGTGATTCCATGACTTCCGGCAAGTTCCTTTTCTTTTTCTTAAATATGATTATACTGGAGCAGCTCCTACACAGAGGGCTGGGACGGCAAGAAGAATCAGAAGCAGTCCTTCTCACCCAATGCCAGAACCCCTAGTTCAGTTCAGTTCAGTCACTCAGTTGTGTCTGACTTTGTGACCCCATGAATCGCAGCATGCCAGGCCTCCCTGACCATCACCAACTCCCAGAGTTCACTCAGACTCACGTCCATCAAGTCGGTGATGCCATCCAGCCATCTCATCCTCTGTCGTCCCCTTCTCCTCCTGCCCCCAATCCCTCCCAGCATCAGTCTTTTCCAATGAGTCAACTCTTCACATCTGGTGGCCAAAGTACTGGAATTTCACCTTTAGCATCATGCCTTGCAAAGAAATTCCAGGGCTGATCTCCTTCAGAACGGACTGGCTGGATCTCCTTGCAGTCCAAGGGACTCTCAAGAGTCTTCTCCAACACCACAGTTCAAGAGCATCAATTCTTCAGC
>SJYV01038358.1:0-10791 GCA_006410875.1 Neotragus pygmaeus
GATTCATGTCGATGTATGGCAAAGCCAATAGAGTATTGTAAAGTCAAATTAAAAAAATAAAAAAATAATGATAATAAAATAAATAAATAAATTAGATAGTCTAACTGAAGGCCATCTAAGTCACCATTAGACCCAGTGGTGTAATTTATTTTTAACATTTTAAAGTATAAATTGGTGTTAAATAAAAATGCACATATAAGACAACCTTGAGATTTATGAGGTCTTTATTCTCAATTTCACTTAAATTCATAATGACTAAAAACCAAAATTTAAGGATTGCATAATAAAAAAAAATGGGAAAGATTTACTCTTCTGGAGGAAGTTCTATAACATAAATACCTTTTATAAGCTTATTTTAAATAGTATGGTTTGGCTTTTTTTTTTTTTTCCACTGAATGACTATTTAAGTTGAGTAAAGCAGTTTTTAATGAATTCAAGTTGCCAATGCCTGGGCTCCGATCATACCTGCCCACACATAAGCAACATGTCAACATGAGGCTATTGGGTCCAGGTATACAGCTTGAGCAGTGGTCTAGGGCTCTTGACCTGTGAAGCTAGAAGGATTAAAATTCAACACTGTCTCTGTTTACCAAGGCATGTGATTGAAGATCTACATTCATTCCAAAAAGATGCCTTTTGTTTTGAGTACTGTGTACTCAAACCAGAGAACTGCTCTGACTGGTAGCCTCCTGAAGTCACCAGAAAGCAAAGCCGCCTGAGTTACAAAGTGTAGAGATAGTGATGATACTCAAGAAAGTTCTCCAGCTGGCCATTTGGTGGGTCATTCTAGAAACAGATTTGAAAAAGATCAAGCAAATGACATGGTTAGGTTAGTAAATGTAGAGAACAATGGGTCAGATTGAAGCAAATTTCATAAGACTGGATTCAAAGACTAATTTGAACAGAGAATTTCTTAAAGATCAGTATTTAACTACCATTAAGTTTCTGTATTCGATTCACTTTCTCAGAACTCAATACTGAGATAAATCAGCTTTAAAAAAAATTTATTGGCATAGAGTTTATTTATAATGTACTGATTTTAGGTGTACAGCAAAATGAATCCATTATACCTACACATATATCCACTCATTTATAGAAACTTTTCCCATAAAAGTCATTACAGGGCATTGAGTAGAGTTCCTGATGCTATACAGTAATTCAATAAAATAGATTTAATGGTCAAAGCCTTCTCATTAAGATGATAGTCCAATGACTTTTGTTTAAGAAATTCTGTCTTCCAAAATCTAATACTTTATAACAATCCTTGAAAGCTCAGGACCGAAAAAGAGAATACAATTCATCTTATGTATGTATATATATGTATATATATTTGTATACACAAACACACTAACCATAGTGTTAAGATTACACTCAAATATGGCAATGTATTTACTAGTCTGCTTCCTCAAATCAAAGAGTTATAGATAAAAGAAGGTGTACTAGACGAGCACATACACTGACTTCCTATACCTAAATTCACTCTCCTTATTCATATTTAAATAAATAGCTGCCAGCTCTGCTCTATATACAAGAATGATGAATACAGAAGCAGCCAGTAATATAGGAAAATAACTCTTTAATTTCCTCATATTTTGCCTTAAGTAAATTCAAGAAGAAAAATATTATACTATGTTGTGTATCTGATAAAATTATCTAAACACCTTTTAAAATCATCTGTTCCTAAGAAATGGTATGAGTACTCCTTAAATTAAATAATGATAATTGATGAGAGACTCCAAGGGGACTGTAATTAGGAAGTATATACAAGGTAAATAATTGTTCATTGATTTTTTATTATAGTGATTCCCTGGTGGTCTAGTGTCTAGGATTTCTTCTTCTTATTAAAACTCCAGGATATTGCAACTTTGAAATGTATACCTCAGCAAATAGCTTTAATTTCATGGAGAATCAGAACAAGTGATTTGTTAAAAAGCAAAATACATTGTGTTTGTGTTTCAGTTTCGTCAACGTAGCTATGCGTATAACTCTCCTTTTGTCCAATTATAAAACTGGTTTAGTTTCTTTAATGAAATTGGTTTAACTTGGCTTCCCGTAGGGAACATATATTTTCCATGTTTCTCTTTCCTGTAAGGAGAGAAACAACAGAGTTTTGGGTATATGTTTTTTTACTAATTATGGTTTAGAGATTCAATTCCAGCTGTGGGCCAGCTGAATTTGAAGCAATGTGTGATTTTGTTAGATTCCAATTGGCATTTCCATATCACTTTCCTGTAAAGCCTAGTATCAACATACCTGGTTCCCTATGGTTGTTTTAAGTTAAATAAATAAGCAGATAGAAGTCATTAGGTAGACTGCAAGGCAACTATTTTATTTATCTTTTTATAGGTGAAGAGTTGTAGGATTTCATAAGCTTCAAAGAGAAATCTTCCACACTAACCTTTGTATAAACCTCAGCAAAGCCTAGATTTCCTTGACTCAAAGAAGGAAAGATATGTATAATCTGGGATAAAATGTCTTATTAACCTTTTAACAAAGTAAATATTGTGTATTTTAAAAACGAATTGTCAACTATATAAATTTTCTAAAATTTAGTAAGAGTTAAATGTCTATTCCTTCATAATAACTCACATTATGGGGTGCTTAAAATGAGCTAGACTGATTTTGGACTTGTATTCTCCAGAAGAGCAAAATAATAGATGTGTGCTGCTTTAAGATGCTAAGGTCATGGTCATTTGTTACAGCAGCTATAGGGCGCTAATATCAATTAGTATGGAAGAAATCACAATAAATAAAATTATGGTGTTAAACAGGGAGGTTGGGTATTTAAGACCTTTACACAGCCTATCTGAGTGGGATGGGTTTGAAAAAATGCTGTATCCTGAGTGGAATGGCCTCTTAATTTTCTATGTAACTGTAAAAGAGAGGGTGGTGGCAAGGAGACTATGGCACCATTTNAAACAGGGAGGTTGGGTATTTAAGACCTTTACACAGCCTATCTGAGTGGGATGGGTTTGAAAAAATGCCGTATCCTGAGTGGAATGGCCTCTTACTTTTCTATGTAACTGTAAAAGAGAGGTAGTGGCAAGGAGACTATGGCACCATTTTTCCTGCTGATCAGTTATTATGACATGGGGATTTTCATTCCCAGTAATCTGGTTAAAATGCACAGAAGCAGTCCCGCAACACATCTCCATCTATTTACAAATATTTTCCAGAAAGACTTGAGAACAAGGGAAGGTTAACAGCAAATATTTCTCCTACACTTAATTTTGAGCTGGTCCTACAGGTGTTATTCCAGGTGTGTTCTGTGCTCCATCAGTACTACTGGAATATTCTGAGGACAACCTGAATCCCACCGTTTTATTACGTTGCAACTCTACATTGCTAAGTTTTGACTTTAACTTTCACAGAGGGATATGGTAATTGAATCCAATAAGATGTGTTCACTCTAGTCAATAAACAATAGCTGTTTCTATCTCCTACAAGGAAGATCTTTGCTATGTTCAGGAATAAGCTGCAGTCATACTATTAAGGCTCTCAGCATCTAGGAAGGGAAATAGGCAAATATCTGGGGATATTCAAATATTAAGGCAAGGTGTTATAGGAACACAAAGTCCAGATGGGAGTGTTGAGGGAAGACTTGAGTTAGATAGACTCTCATAGTGATCGAACGGGGGAGGAGGAAGATTGTAAGAAATACACAATTTAGTGTAAACATAATCCATCTTCCTGCTCCTTTACAAAATATGTTTCAAAAGACATTTATTCAATGTCTGATTGTTCAAAAACATACTATTCCTATATTCAGTAAAATCCCTAGGAAGATTTCTGTATGGCCTACCATTGCTATCAGTGGCCTGCTCTGGTTAAATCTGCATGTTATTAAAAAAAAAAAAAAAAACCTACAGCGATGCATGAAATGCTGTATTTTGATTGTAGGATAACACTGGCTGATTTCACCAACCCAGAGTACACAGTTTTAGGGGCAAACTGCTTCCTGTTTCACGTCTTCCCTCTCACATACCGAGAAGTAATACCAAGAGAAAACCACGGTGATCTTGGCATACTGAAATAATTGTCACCTTCAAATTTGTAAAGCCGCAATGTATTTCCTTTAGGAAGCTTTCGTAACCTCAAAAAGAACTTGAAAACACCCAAATCTCTCAAATCCCTATACAGGGGAATATGTGCCTTCCAGCAAAATTTAGGTTTTGCCAGGAATGTAAATATGATAGACTCTGGAACCATCCCATATTTTAATTCAAATTCAAATAAATCCTATGCCAAGGCCTCTGTGTAAACAGAGCTCTTTCATGGTGGAATCAAATAAAGAAGTCATTTGAAAAGAAACCTGAATTATTCCTTTAAATAAACTCAAAGTGAAACTAAATTAAACACTAGGATCTGTTTCTCACCTAAGCTCTGGATCCGAAGATAAAGTTGAAGGCAGCCACATAACAGGTTGTTGTGGCTGTTGTTGATCATGGCAGTTCGTTTGAAACTAATTTACCAGGGTGGCCTATCTTTAACCTAAATTGACCAGTTGTCGAAACTGACTGAGCCTACCAAATGTTTTCTTGTCAGTTACTTGCAGCTTTTCCAAATCAGCTCAAATGACTGTGCCTACTTTATAGAAAAGACTTTAAAGAAGAAAATATATATTGTTATTTTTTCCATGTTGCCATTTTCCCTAAGGTCTTTACACATTAAAAGTATGCTGAGAACACCAAAATTCACTTTAAAGAGGATGTATATATATTTGAAGTCTTTTGGAAAATATTCCAAGCCCATTGAAAATTAGAGATTAGGATGATCATACACATGCTGAGAACTCTTATACGATTTTACGTTAGGTAGGACACAATAAAGCAAGTAGGTGCTTTGGGGAACCTCGGTTTCCTTCCTTTCGTGCTTGGACAGTTGACCTTGAATGACATGACGGTTAGGGGCACTGACCCAGTTTGATGGGAATTTACTCTGGTTTCAGCGAGGGAAATGGACTTAAATCAGTAAGTCAACAGGCACAAAAACGAGTTAGGAGAACTTGAAAAAGGTACACTTGACCCTTGAACAACATGGGTTTGAACTACGTGGGTCCAGGTATACAAAGATTCATTAGATAAGTGAATTCACAGGTCTGCTTATAGAGATTTTTTTTCAGTAGTAAATACTACAGTACCTCGCTGTCTGTGGTTGGTTTAATTGATGTCCAACTAGCAACGGACAGGCTCAAAGCAAGGTGACAACAGGCAGAAGGAGTTTGATCAAAGATTACTGAAAAAAAAAGGTGTAAAGAAAAATTTAGCAAGATTATTTGAGATACTAAATAATATTTTCTGCTACTTAAAAGGTATTCTGAAGCAACAAGGATAGATTTTTTTTTTTTTTTGGTAGAACCTCTAGACTTTCTTTAAAGGGAAGCACTATAAAATCAAAAGATAATTGATTGTACTGGGTTTTGATCCATCTTTAATTAAGAAACAATAGAGAGAGAGAGAGAGAGAGAGAGAGGTATTATGTACTCTCTGTGTCTTTCTCCTCACTCTTTCTGATTGATATATCCTATAATAACTGACCACCCCGCCTCACTTGTGTAGCTGCAAAGTCCTCTTAAACTCACTTTTCTGCCTGCTGACTTATTGCCTTGATTGCATCCTCTGCTAACAATTGTCTAGAACACGCTCTACCTCCACTATTTTCCCATTATCTGCATTTTTATTGCAATGAGTTGCTTAGTGTTTGACTGATCTGTAAATTCTATTGGAGTTAGGGCTCATCTGCATGACTCACTACTAATCCAATGTTTAGCACAGCGTGTGGCAGCAGGAAAACATTAATGATTTTTGAGTTGATATATGAACAAATAAATAGATAAATTACATAACTTCTAAAGGGTCATCTAAGGAGTAAGTGTGAAAAGAGTGTTAGGTGACATATTAGTTTCTCATTGCTAAAAGCAAACTTTACCCCTTTCTCATCAAGTGGACGAAAGAATAATAGTTAGATTTTAATAACCTCTTACTTTGCTTTTTCCCATCAAGATTCCTCTTGATCTATAGAACTTGACTTAAAAAAAAAAGTATGGTTTGAACACTGCACAAAACCCCACTAAAATCAGTAGATGTTACAGCCAGCTTTGGATATAATGACATTCTAATCTGATGGGAAAAAAAAAAAAAGGGTGGTTGATAAAATATCCATTTGGATTTTTTCCTGTAATATCAACAAATATTAAAGGCATTAAAAACTATTTTAATAGGTATTTAATAAAACTGATATAACTGACCTATATATTTAATATAAAAGTATAAAATAATTAAATAATATACTTAATATTTAATATAACATTGTGTGAGAGTATGTGTGTGAAAGTTGCTCAGTTGTGTCCGACTCTTTGCCAGCCCCTGGACTGTAGAGTTCATGGAATTCTCCAGGCCAGAATACTGGAGCAGGTAGCTCTTCCATTCTGCAGGGAATCTTCCCGATTCAGGGATTAAACCCAGGTCTCCCGTGTTGCAGGCAGATTCTCTACCAGCTGAGCCACCAAGGATATTAAATCCACAAAATAACAAGCTGGTAAGTTGCCAGTCTACATGAGCAATCTGATTTTTGTTTACAATTACATAATTACAAAACATTTCTGGCTGTTGATTTGGGATGATGGGATTCCATGACACTATTGTCGTCCCTTCATATATGTTTGAAACTTTTCATGAAGAAAAGGCAAACGATATGAGACTGCACATATTATCTCTTTCCAAATAAGACAAAAATATGGGAAGAAACAAAAATAACATTGTCTTATTTATACTTTTACTAAAACTTGTATCTCCATATGAACATCCTGAGAATTTAAAGATCCATTAATAGTCAACAGTCTTTCCATTTGAGATCAACCAGGGAAGCATAGATTAGATTATGACAAAGCTGTGATATTTTTTCAGTATTTTGACAATAGGGTCTGTCAAAATGCTATTAGTTTGAAAATATGACCTGGATTCTTATTCTATGACTTGTGTCCTCTTCAAAGGTCCTGACTCATCACTAGCATGTGGTTTACCTGCCAGTGACATTTTGGCACTTAAAATACAACTACTTGAGCTTTTAGCAATACATGCCTTTCACTCATTTTTATAGAAGAGAAATGTCAACACCAAGAGATTAGACATACAATGTGCTGAAATCTATGGCATATTTTGCGTGGCTGCTTCAAAGATAACCCAAGCAAAATGCATGCAGTCCCTTGACTTGTAACTCCACGGGATGAGATAAAATGTGTTTTTATCCACAAAGCATTCGGGAGTGTTTGTGTAAGATATGCACAGTCCAAGTAACACCTCTGACCAATAATTTGACTTCCCTTAATGGCATCCCCCTTGAGACATATATCAAGAAAAATATGCTTCCTGGATCAATTTAGATATGGTAAAACAGGTTGCACACATGTTACTATGAGGAGAGACTTCAGCCTTCATAAACCATGTAGCCTACTGAAATGATTATTGTGCCACAGTGTGAAGCTGGTGCAAAAATATTCACTGAGGAGCCATTATTTGTATGGCATGATACTGTCTTGGGTACCAACATAAATTAATGAACATAAATTGCCCTTTAGCACCTTTTAATCTGTTTGGGAGATATCATACATAAACTAAATTAATAGCTCTCATAAAACAAAATAGATTAAGTAGAAATATAGTAACTCTGTGCATGAAAATCATGTTTCTCCTACAATATGGCATTGCTACATGTGTAGCAAACAACTGGTTTTAGAGCGGAGGATAATTCACAGAAAAATGCACTTTTGATTAATTTTGCTTTTATAAAGGAAGGTTTTAGCTTCCTTCAGATGGACATGGGCATGTAAGATAGTAGGATCAGGTCATAGAAAAAGTAGACAAAAAATTATGAGATATAATCTCAATATGGAAGAGAAAGTAATTGGATTTCATTATTAGTACTGAGATGGGTCTTAAGAAGATGAGACCTTAGGTGACACATATTATAGTTTATTATTTCTTCTTCTGCTATTTTTCTTTATGAGTTATCTTCCCAACTACTACAAAGACAAAAGTAACCAACAGATATTAAAACCAGATGAAATCTTTGAACACAAACCGTTCCTTTTGCCCCATCTGTACGTATCATGAGCTGAATTGCCTTCTTTCCAAAATTTTTATGTGAAAGTACTAACCTTTAAAACTTCAGAGTGTGACTGCATTCAAATGCAAAATCTTTTTTAAAAGTCCTTTGTACTGCAAGGAGATCAAATCAGTCAATCCTAAAGGAAATTGATCTTGAATATTCGTTGGAAGGACTGATGCTGAAGCTGGAATTCCAATATTTTTGCCACTGGATGTGAAGAACCAATTCACTGGAAAAGATGCTTCACATCAGGATGCTGTGGAAGATTGAAGGCAAAAGGAGAAGAGGGTGACAGAGGATGAGATGGTTAGATAGCATCAGCAACTCAATGGACATGAATTTGAGCAATCTCCAGGAGATAGTGAAGGACAGGGGAGCCTGGGGTGCTGCAGTCCATGGGGTCACAAAGAATCAGACATGGCTTAGTGACTGCACAGCAAAGAAGTAATGATACTAAAAGTCATGATGTTGAGTCCAAGTGTCATATGCCTCAGGTTCTTAGAAGAAGAGAAATGTCCACAGACATGGACAAAAAAGATGAAGTGAGGACACGGAGAGAAGACAGCCCTCAACAAGTCAAGGAGGCAAGTCTGATCCATCTCCCTGCGGCCCTCATGAGGAATCAGCCTGCACACACCTTGCTTTCAGACTCCAAGCCTCTCGAACCGTGCGAAAATAAACTTCTGTTGTTTAAGCATACAGTCTGTGGTGCATGGGTATGGCAGTTCCAGCAACCTAATTCAGTAGTTAACATGCAAATACCTTCAAACAACAGGAAAATGTATTAAAATGTAAGTTACCACATCAGACTTTCCTATCCTGCGTATCTATCTCTGTATGTTGGCACAGCAGGGTAAAATAAACTGAAAACTGAGAACGTACCGTCTAAGTCTGTACATTTTGCTGAGACAAGTAACTCAGTCTTCAGGACTCAGTTTCTCAGAATCACTAATAATTAACAAAAAATTCAACACAGGACAGGGTACATCATCCGCTCCTAGTCCACGAAAATGTTGAATACATATGAAAGGGCAATGAGAATTTACTCCATAGGGAGTCACAGTTTTATCTAGAAATATTTCTGTTTTCTTTAATAATAAATCAATATTTACTTACTGGAAGAGAAGGAAAAATGACTTAATTGTGCAGTCATTAAATATTAGATAATTTCTTTTCATTCTTTTGGGGAAAAAACAGAAAAAAAATGATGTTCTGCAAGGTAAATACAACATATTGTGTTGGAGTCTTAAAAATACCATATCTGGATACAAACTGAAGATCTAGATAAGCCTGCTGGCCATGTTTACTGGGGAAATTTCATCCTTCTGCTTAAATTTATTGTAAATGATTTTTTTAATCATATGGGACATCTGCAAATTTTTAGGCACTAATTTTCAAAGACCATGAAGCCCTCTGGGTGACTTTTGCTTTTCCTTAACAGATAGTTTAGTTGTTAACTACATACTTTCCCTTGGCAAAGTGAGAGATGAAAAGCTTGCTATAAAATTGATTTGGCATCTGTAATAGTCCCCCTGAATCCATGGGCAGACTCTCCAAGACCACCAGAGAATGTGTGAAGCTGTGGATAGTACCAAACTCTATATATGCTCTGTATTTTCCTAAATGTGCAGAACTATGAAAAATTTAATTCATAATTTGGGTGAAATAAGATATTAACAATAATAACTAATAATAAAATAGAGCAATATACTGTAATAAAACTTATAGGAATGTACTCTGTCTTTCTCTCTCTTTCTCCTTCTTAAAATACCTTACTGTACAAGACAATGGTTTTTCCATAAGGAAGACTGAATGCTGAAGAATTGATGCTTTTGAACTGTGTTGTTGGAGACAACTCTTGAGAGTCCTTTGGACTGCAAGAATATCAAACTAGCCAATCTTAAAGGAGATCAAACCTGAGTATTGGAAGGACTGATGTTGAAGCTGAAACTCCAATACTTTGACTACCTGATGCAAAGAACTGATGCATTTGGAAAGACCCCGATGCTGGGAAAGATTGAAGGCAGGAAAAGGGAACACCAGAGGATGAGATGGCTGGATGGCATCACCGACTCAATGGACATGGGTTTGAGCAAGCTCCAGGAGATAGTGAAGGACACTGAAGCTTGACGTGCTGCAGTCCGTGGGGTTGCAGAGTCAGACATGGCTTAAACCAACAAAAACAATGTTATTGTAGCTGTAACTTTTGCAGTTTTTACTTTTGTCTTCTTCACAGTTTTGTGGCTAAAAGATTAGTTCTTCATGTAGATCTTCCTGACCTCAGCATGCGACTTTTTCTCTTTCTTGATGAAGCTGAGAACTTTCACCTTTTCACTTACAGTACGCAACTTACAGCGTTTCTTTCACATGTCCAAATTGCCAGCATCACTACTCTTGGGCTTTGGGGACATTATGAAGTAAATTAAAGGTCACTGGAACACTAGCACTGCAGTACTGCGACAGTTGACCTGATAACTAAGACAGCTGCTAAGCGACCAGCAGGTGGGTGATGCTGGAGAAAGGGATGATTCAGGACCTGGCAGAACAGAGCAGGACCACCTGAGATTTCATCTTGCTACTCGGAATGGCCTGCAAGTGAAAGCTTACGGATTGCTTATTTCTGGAATTTTCCATTTAATATTTTCACACTGCAACTGACTGTAAGTGAAACTGCAGAAAGTGAAA
>SJYV01038358.1:12632-126639 GCA_006410875.1 Neotragus pygmaeus
GGACCGCACCTGAAAGAGAGCTAGGGAAGTGGTACTGTTAACCCAGAAGCTCTCTTCACAAGCATACATCCAGAAATTCAAATGGCGCTCAAATCTGAGGGGAATCCCCCACCCAAACATTCCCAGGAAAATTACATTTACACTCTTTTTTTAAAATAGAAGGATACTTGCTTTACAATGCTGTGTTGGTTTCTGCCATATGACAATGAGAATAAATATACATGAGCATACATATATATGAGCATAAACATACACGAGCATACATATATTGGGTATCCCCAGGTGGCTCAGTGGTAAAGAATCCACCTGCCAATGCAGGAGACACAGGAAATTGAGTTCAGTCTCTGGGTCTGGCAGATCCCCTGAGGAGGAAATAGCAACTCACTCCAGTATTCTTGCCCAGGGAGTCCCATGCATAGAGGAGCCTGGTGGGCTACAGTCCACGGGGTCACAAAGAGTCGGACACGAGTGAACAGCTGAGTGCACACACACATATACACACACCCATACTTTTAAACGTCATATTTTTCAAAGAAAAGCTATATACTTTTATCTGCAACATTTTTTCCCCCATAAGATTGTAAGTTCTTCAAATTGTATGCTGGCCATATCCATTTTAACAGAGAAGAGCATGTGGATTTTTAAAATATGTTTGTAATAAATTTTGGCTGTTCCTCAAATAAATGACCAGGAACATGTCCTTGCAATGTCTGCACAAAGAAAAGGTGACTATTTGCTCATGAGTTCTTAGTCTTATTCTTTAGACATGATCTTACTAGATAATTAAAAATTAGTAAGCATAATTTATGTTGTCTAAATTGAATCCAAAACAAAATATCTTCCTATGATAAATGAAGAGAGCATCTATAAATCTAAGATCAAAAAATTGGGAGACAAATTCTTAGATAGTATAAGATATAACTTAAGGGATTCAAATATTTCAAGAAAAAAGATCTATTTTAGTTTTTAGAAATGCGATTAGAATACTTAAACCAAAATTTACGTCAGGGCTGTATATTGTCATCCTGCTTATTTAACTTATATATAGAGTGCAGTAGGAGGAATGCTGGGCTGGAAAAACACAAGCTGGAATCAAGATTGTGGGGAGAAATATCAATACCTCAGATATGCAGATGACACCACCCTGATGGCAGAAAGTGAAGAAGAACTAAAGAGCCTCTTCACTGAAAGAGGAGAGTGAAAAAGTTGGTTTAAAGTTCAACATTCAGAAAAGATCATGGCATTTGGTCCCACTACTTCATGGCAAATAGATGGGGAAACAGTGGAAATCAGTTCTGAATATCCACTGGAAGGACTGATGCTGAAGATGAACTCCAATACTTTGGCCACCTGATGGGAAGAACTGACTCATTTTTTAAAAGACACTGTTGCTGGGAAAGGCTGTAGGCGGGAGGAGAAGGGGATGACAAAGAATCAGATGGGTGGATGGCATCACCAACTCAATGGACATGAGTTTGAGGAAGTTCTGGGAGTTGGTGATGGACAGGGAGGCCTGGTGTGCTCCTTGTTTCAGCTTCAACATCACGCCTTCCAAAGAACACCCAGGACTGATCTCTTTTAGAATGGACTGGTTGGATCTCCTTGCAGTCCAAAGGGCTCTCAAGAGTCTTCTCCAACACCACAGTTCAAAAGCATCAATTCTTCAGCATTCAGCTTTCTTCACAGTCCAACTCTCACATTCATACATGACTACTGGAAAAACTATAGCCTTGACTAGACGGACCTNTCTTGATCTCTGTCTCCTGTACAATGCCACGAACCTCCGTCCATAGTTCATCAGGCACTTTATCTATCAGATCTAGGCCCTTAAATCTATTTCTCACTTCCACTGCATAACCATAAGAGATTTGATTTAGGTCATACCTGAACAGTCTAGTGGTTTTCCCCACTTTCTTCAATTTCACTCTGAATTTGGCAATAAGGAGTTCATGATCTGAGCCGCAGTCAGCTCCCAGTCTTGTTTTTGCTGACCGTATAGAGCTTCTCCATCTTTGGCTGCAAAGAATATAATCAATCTGATTTCAGTGTTGGCCATCTGGTGATGTCCATGTGTAGAGTCTTCTCTTGTGTTGTTGGAAGAAGGTGTTTGCTATGACCAGTGCGTTTTCTTGGCAAAACTCTACTAGCCTTTGCCCTGCTTCATTCCAGATTCCAAGGCCAAATTTGCCTATTACCCCAGATGTTTGTTGACTTCCTACTTTTGCATTACAGTCCCCTATAATGAAAAGGACTAGCAAGTGTGTAATAGACTATTGTATTCCCTTTCTTCTAATGTGCTTGAGCCAAGCTTGTCTGATTTACAGTGTAAAATGTTCTGAATGCCTGTTAAAGTGTCCTGATTAAACAGTGAGAAATCAAGGGTAAATAGAAAAAGAATGCAATTCCAAGAATTTTAGCTTCATGGAATTTGCTTACAAGTATTTCCTTCACTAATTGTTTTTTTAAATGAGAGTTTCATGCACTATGACCAAAAACATTTAGCAAGGTGGTGGGAGGGGGAAACTGCCACTGGTAAGCATTTCCAGCTAGTGTCTAAAGACTAGAAACCAAGCTTCATTCAAACAGCCAGCTAGTGCCGATTGCTTACTTACCATGATAGTCAAAATCTGACCACAGGTGTGCAGTTAAAAAGCCTGAAATGTCTCATAATATTTTTATTACATAGTGAATAAATTCTTCCAGGCACTTTTAACACAGGCTGAGAGATACTTTCTTCAATTAATTCATTTGAGTTACTTCTGTACAGCTTTATTATATTGCCTTTGTTGTAAAGTCTTTGCTACCTAGGCCTTTTTACAATTGATTTTATTTGTTATATATTTTAATACTGATATTAATTAATACCACTAAGGTTAAAGTGTCTGCCTGGAATGCAGGAGACCTGGGTTCGATCCCTGTGTCAGGAAGATCCCCTGGAGAAGGAAAGGGCAACCCACTCCAGTACTCTTGCCTGGAGAATCCCATGGAGGGAGGAGCCTGGTGGGCTACAGTCCATGGGGTCGCAAAGAGTCGGACACGACTAAGCGATTAGTACATACATTAATTCATTAAGTGCTAATTGCTAAATAATACAAATGTTAATTGATATTTGTTGTATATTTTTATACTATATTAAATAAATACTAATTAATTACAATTGATACCAATATTAATCACAATATGAGTTTGGGTAAGCCCCAGGAGTTGGTGATGGATAGGGAAGTGTGACGTGCTGCAGTTCATGGGTCACAGAGTTGGACGCGAATGAGCAACTGAACTGAACTGATTACCAAATTAATATATTAATATAACTCTATTAATATAACTCTATATTAATATATTAATTTGGCAGTGTAGTGTTAGCTGTTCAGTCTTGTCTGACTCTGTGACCCCATGAACTGTATTCTGCCAGGCTCCTCTGCACACTGAATTCTCCAAGTAAGAATACTGGAGTGGGTAGCCATTTCCTTCTTCATGGGATCTTCCCAACCTAAGGATTGAACCAAGGTTTCCTACATTGCAGGCAGATTCTTTACTGTCTGAGTTACAAACTAATAACTTTGGTAATAAATTGTAATTAATATCAGTATTAACTGTAATTAATTAGCTTTGGTATTATACAGCAAATATTATCAATTAATGTATTAATTTTTGGAGAAGGAAACGGCAACCCTCTCCAGTATTCTTGCCTGGAGAATCCCATGGACAGAGAAGCTGGCTGCGGTCTGTGGCATCACAAAGAGTTGGACACGACTGAGCGACTATCACAATGTATTAATTTACAATAATATCAATAAGTAATAATATATATTGATTTGCTAATATATTAAAATTAATTTGATATTTTCTGCTGTTTCAAAGACAAGATATTCATATTTTGAAAAAAAGGAGCAATGGAAATCAACTGCTGGCAATCAGAGGTTCTTAGATTTAGAGCATTGGGTTCCTTAAGTAATCATCCTAATCTACCCATTGTAGCGATCTGTTCTGTCATAGCTTAGGAGAAGGTCATTCTGACTTTGTTTGAATTCTTCTCTTGAATTCAGTCTCTGCACAGCCAACAATTCCATTATTGTAGAACTCTCAGGCTCCAGAGCACTTCGTTGAAGGATGCTAGACTGTATCTTGCTGCAACTTCTGCCCTTGATCCAGTTTCTGAAGTTTATAGCTGCAGAGAGTTGATCCAGTCATCTCTGGACATGCCAGCTCTGCGTGAATTTGGAAACAGATGTCTGGAGCCGTCTTCTGTTTGATCAGTCCACTGTTTCTAATGCACTGAGTCAGGGCTAATGCAAATGAATGGTATGCTTTCTTTCCCACTAGTGCCATGAGCTCCCAGTCTCAGAAACTACTTTTGAAATGAAATGTGAATCTTCATACTATTCACAGACTATTTGAAATTATGAATGCCACTGGAGTTGTAGACTACTCAGATAAAAAGGAAGTTCTTGATTGAGATGTTCTCTGGAAGGCCAGTTGGATACTTGAGTAGAAATTGAAGCAGACAAAAAATCTCAAATGGAGATCTGCAAAGAGTTTTTGTGCCTTAGGAGATCAGCCAGCACTAAGTCCTGTCAAATATGCTGAAGATTTCTGCTGGCTGGAATCCTTATATTTTTAGCAAAGTTTTTGACACTCTGTCTTAATTTTTCCCTTTTCCCTATGTTTCTATGCTACCATAACTGTATCCCCTTTCAGTTGCCTTTTCATATTTTGATTAGATATTAAAAATAAAGCAAAAAATTTCTAGTATGAAATATGGCATTTATTTTCTTAAATGTCATTTTTCTATGTTTTGAAATTATGTTTCCATCTTTCCATAAACAATGAATCCGAAAGCCATCATCCTGGATAATGCAAGTTCAGATTTTACACTGAAGATTGCTATCAATGAGATAGTTACCTGGTGATTCTTCAGTTAGTGTGATAAAAAATTTGGAATCTTGGCATTTCTTATGCAGTATTATATAAAAATTACTTGGGAAGGAATCATGTCCCTTGAATAAGTAATCTTCCATATAAATATGTGCAAATGCATGCATCCAGTGAGGTATAAATTAATGTGCATTCCACAAATGATATGTCACATATCTGTGAATATGCATGCATGTGTACATATGTGTGTACATACACATACATGTAAACATACTCATATACTTTTATTTCTCCTTCCTCAAAATATTTTTCTCCTATTCTCTAATATCCTCAGTTATGAGCATATAATATTACAATGAAGTATAAATTGAAAAATCAAACCGTTCAGTGCATTACTTGGCACAAAATAGCAACTCATTAAAGATGTATTTTCATTTCACTAGACTTAATTGATCTCTTAATCAAGCACTGGACACTCAATGTTTTTTTCTGAGATTTCAGCTTAATTGATTAGGATGATTACTCTATGCAGTATGGGTAGCCTTATCTGTTTCTAAGATATTTTATTTCTGCCCAGAATTTTATACAAAATAGAGAAAGGAAAAGTAAAATCTGTATGTTCTTGTTTATCCCAAGCTATCCTAGCAATACTTTGCTCTTCCTAACAGAATCACATAATCACAAGATGAACTGATTAATTTATCAAGTTCTATAAAAACAGCAGATTCTGTGACTGCTTGCACAGACCCCAGCTCTTAATCATAGAATTATTCATTCAGTAGCAACTGAGACTGGCTGATGAGTAGCTCTATACAGTTTCAGAATTATTTTCGAGTAAACTGACATGCTGCTTTCTAAACACAAACTAGATAGTATATAACCATGACGACATTTTAGAAGTCATGATAAGGCTGCATAACATATGGAAAATTGCTTTTACCTGCAGTGATGAGATAAAATAGATGATTTCATTAATGGAGCACAAACAAGATTTAGTACTGCTTGATGCGAAGAACTATGATTTATAATATGTGGCCCAGAATGGGATGAATGAATTAATGCCCCAGGGAGTCATGGTAAGGGGGAGAAATTCAACATCAAATTGCGTTGGAAGTAGCAGGTGAAGGGGAAAAAGCTTGGCAAGATGAACAAGAGAGGCAGCTATGGAAATACATCTCAGTTTTTCTTTTTCTCCATGACACAACTTCAACATGTTATGGTCAAAAGAACACTTTTAAAAAGCAGACAAATGAGCTTTAAAGCAGCCTTCTGTAGCTTGGTTAACAACTTATTCTTGGAATCCTCAGGGAAAATAAATAAGTTCCTCTTTTTAAGCGTGTTATGCTATGATAGAAAGAAAAACAAAGTTATGCTAGTATCAGCAGTGTAATTGAGGGGCAGAGCCTGAAGAGCCTTTCCAGGAAGAAAATAGATAATCATAGCTTCAGGTGGCTCAGACAGTAAAGAATCCACCTGCCATGCAGGAGACCCGGGTTCTAACCCTGGGTTGGGAAGATCCCCTGGAGAACAGAATGGCTACCCACTCCAGTATTCTGGCCTGGAGAATTCCCTGAACAAAGGATCCTGACGGGCTACAGTCCATGGGGTTACTGAGTCGGACAGGACTGAGCAACTAACCCTTTCACTTTCATGATACCTATCAACCCCAAATGATCTTAGGAACAGGTATTGGAAAGCAGATATGTTACCTGCAATACCTGCTCATGACAAAGTCCTACAAGGAATTTTTTTTAAAAAGGTACACTTCACATGAATGGACCTAGAGATTGTCATATTCAGTGAAGTAATTCAGACAGAGAAAGATGTGTGGCATCCCTTATATGTGGAATCTAAAAAGAAATAATGCAAATGAACTTATTTGCAAACAGACGTGCAGACTTAGAGAAAGAACGTGTGGTTGCCGGGGGGGAAGAATGCAGGGAAGGGATAGTTAGGGCGTTCGGGATGGACAGGAGCACACTGCTATATTTAAAAATGGAGAACCAAGAAGGGCCTACTGTAGAGCGCATGGAACTGTGCTCGACCTTATGTAGCAGCCTGGACAGGAGGAAAGTCTGGGGGAGAATGAATACATACATATTTATGGCTGAGTCTCTCTGCTGTTCACCTAAAACTATCACAACATTGTTAATCGGCTATACTGCTGCTGCTGCAGCTGCTAAGTCGCTTCAGTCATGTCTGACTCTGTGCGACCCCATAGACAGCAGCCCACCAGGCTCCCCTGTCCCTGGGATTCTCCAGGCAAGAACACTGGAGTGGGTTGCCATTTCCTTCTCCAATGCATGAAAGTGAAAAGTGAAAGTGAAGTCGCTCAGTCGTGCCCGGCTCTTAGTGACCCCATGGACTGCAGCCCACCAGGCTCCTCCGTCCACGGGATTTTCCAGGCGAGAGTATTGGAGTGGGGTGCCATTGCTATACTGGAATATCAAATTTTTTTTTGAGAAGCGAACACTTTCTAAGTCTCTGTTTGACCTCTCCTTCATTGTCTTCCCTTTCTTCTTTCTCCTTTACCTTGTCCACCAAGACGTCTAAACGCAAAAGCCACCAGGATGGGTCCTTACTCCTCTCTATACCTGGAGATTCCTTCTCTCAGAACTCCATGTGACAAGTCAGGAAGGTCTCCACAGAGAAATTTTTCTGACTAATCTCTCTTCACTGCCTGCATTCTCTAAAAATATTACCCTATTTTATCTTCCTCATCAAGCTTACAAGTCTTGAAGACTGCCATCATATTTGTTTCCTACTTGATCATCATTTCTCTCTCAAAAATGAAAGCTCTAGAACCGAGGGACAGCATGTGTTTTATGCTACCTTTATTGCCCGTGCCTAGAACAGTGCCTAATTACTGAATAGTGGGTACTCAGTGAAACTGTGATGAATAAATATATTTTTGCTGTTTAGTCACTAAGTTATGTCAGACTCTTTTATGACCCCACGGACTGTAGCCCTCCAGGCTCCACTGTCCACAGAATTTCCCCGACAAGACTGCTGGATGGGATGCCATCTCCTTCTCCAGGGATCTTCCAGACTCATGGATCAAACCCTGTGTCTCCTGCAGTCTCCTGAATGCTTTACCACTGAGCCACCTGGGAAGCTAATGAATAAATATACCCAGAATAAATTAATAAGAAAGTGACTTGTCCTTTCCTCTTTTTTTTCTCAAGTATCTTAATCATAAATAGAGTTGTTTACTTTTAAAAGAAACCCAGAAATGTAATTCACTACACTTGGAGATATCACAAATTATATTGCAATCTTACTAGTAGCAAAATTAAATTGTACTACAGAGTTTAATCAGTGAAAGCATGGTGCTTGAACTATCTAATGGATGAAATATATTTACATGCCACAGGTGGAAGCTCAGTGAGCAGGATTCACTGGAAAATGCATTGGGCATTATTCCATTATTTAGTTTTTGATTTCAAGACTAGAGACGATGTAGGTTATAAACAAGAACGAGAATAGTCGGTGAAAGATTACTCTTCTCTTAGAACAAATGGTGACCAAAGTTAGTGCTTTCTTAACAACCAGTTTTCATAAACACCGCTATCAGTCCATTCAGTTAGAGGATGGGAAGACAGAATAATGTTTAGATTCTTTCTGCAAAGGCCTCCTACAGTGACACAAAAGTAGTGGAGGGGTATTCATGAGATTTCCTCCCTCCAACCAAGTGCATTTGATTCAAGTGGGCCCCCAACTCTCTCCCCAGCTGCAGAGGCATTTTCTTTATTTTGAAAGTTAATTTCACTCACAGCTGGAACTCAAAGCAAAAAGTGAACATTGGGGAAAAAAAGAAAAAAGCTTCCTTGAATTTGATCTTGTACTTGTTACAATGACAAAACGTAATATTCCTCAAGCCAAAAGGAGCCTCATTATTTAGTTTCAGGTTACAGGCTTGAAAGCAGTGATCTGAGGAGGCACCATGCTTTAAAGCACACAGAAGTATTATCTATCTGGGTGGAGTCCTGCTGTTCCAGACAGCTGGTGTCATTTCATAAGATTGCTGCACCCTTAAAGACACAGGAAAAAACAAGATGCAATGGAACCATGATTAGAACCTTACTAGATATTTTATTGTCAATCTTACACATTCTCAGTAAACAAACTTGAACGGTCCCATCAACTTTAAGTTACCAAAGACCACAGATGTGTACTATTTATAAAATAAATAACTAAAAAAGACCTACTGCATAGCACAGGGAACTCTTCTCAATGCTCTGTGATGACCTATATAGGAAATGAATCTGAAAAACGGGATATATGCATAATGGACTCACTTTGCCATACAGCAGAAACTAATACAACATTGCAAATCAACTAGACTCTAAAAAAAATTAAAAAAATAGACCACAGATGCACATGTAGTTCAAACCTGGTCTTATTTTAGTAAATTATATGAATTACATTATACCCCTAAGATATATGAGGGAGAAAAAGTAAATACTGGATAAATAATATTCTAAAATTAATATTCTCTAAAATCCTCAATGGGTANCCAGCTTGGAGGATTTTGAGCATTAATTTGCTAGTGTGTGAGATGAGTGCAATTGTGCGGTAGTTTTAACATTCTTTGCCATTGCCTTTCTTTGGGATTGGAATGGAAATTGACCTTTTCCAGTCCTGTGGCCACTGCTGAGTTTTCCAAATTTGCTGGCATATTGAGTGCAGCACTTTAATAGCATCATCCTTAAGTTAATAAAATCTACAGAGACCTTTTTACCATGTAGAGTACCATGATCACAGGTTCTGGGAATTAGCCATCTTAGAAACACTTTTCAGTCTATGACAGTCTGCAAAGCATAAGATAAAACATATGTTTCTGTTATTGTTCAGTCGCTTAGGTCATGTCCGACCCTTTGTGAACCCATGAACTGTAGCCCGGCAGGCTTCCCTGTCCTTCACTATCTCCTGAAGTTTGCTCATTTGTCCGTTGAGTTGGTGATGCCATCCAACTATCTCATTCTCTGTTGCTCCCTTTCCTCTTGCCCTCAATCTTTCCCAGCATCAGAGTCTTTGCATCAGGTGGCCAGAGTAACAGAGCTTCAGCTTTAGCATCAGACCTTCCAGTTTTCTTGAAGATATCTCCAGTCTTTCCCATTCTATTATTTGGTAAAATATATATTGCCAATTACTTTACAATGCTGAGAAGATCAGGTTGTAGTTATTAACTATCACTCTAAAAACATATTACTAGGATAAAGTTATATTCAATTTCATCCACAAATCTATCATCATTACATACAGGCTCTTTTGATAGTATTCTTGAATAATAATGATCAAACTCAAAATATTGATGATAATGTTAAATCTTAATGACATCATTTCTAATCATAAATATGAAGAATATATTTTATTTCTTTGTGAAAGGCTTTTGGAAAAGAGTTGGATTCTTAAATCTTTTAAATGATTGTCATGCTGTTATTTCACGGATTTTTAAAATTCAGCATTTATAGTCTTCCTAAAGAAAGCTATAGTACACAGTGAAGCGACTTTTTGCAGACAGAAAACATTACCAGAGTTCTGTACATGTGCAGTGAATAGAATTATAGTGTTTATCTTTCATGGAGATTCAAAAATTCAATCCTGGGGTCATGTTCATATTAATAGTAATATAACACAGATTAGGCACAGGAATTAAACATTTTTGGCAGCACTTAAAAAATATGTGGAGATGAATTCTGAATCACATTTCTAGAACTAAATGTTTAGGCCCTGCCTTAAATGGTTGTTCACAGGATTTGGGAGGAATACGGTAGAATTAGACCTCTACCTTAGACTTGATTTGTCCAAAGACAAACCAACTGATCTCTCCACCATGACAATGAAAACAAACCTCAAAGTTGTCAGATGGTACCAAAAACATGGCATCTTATCTACACCCTGAGTATATAGCTGTGATCTGTTATTTGTCACTTTGGGTATGTGCGCGTGTGTTTGTGAATATATTTATGCAGGAATAATTTCCCAGGTGCTGGTTTTCAGACACAAATCCCATCACTTTACTGGCTTGCTTGCAGCTCTCCCATGGCCTCTTTATAATGACTTATCGTGTATCTCACGCAGGCCTCCTGCTTCCCACTCAAGCTGAATCTGCTCCTGCCTTCTGCTTCTTTGCTGTGCCCGGTTACACCCAACAGACTGCCTCTGATGTGTGCTTTGAGAGAATCCAGACTGCTCCTTTTTCTTTTGTAAGTGGTCCTGCGTGTACTTGTGTATTTAGTTAGTTGTGGTTGGGCCAGGTCTTCCTTCCCACGCAGGCTTTTCTTTAGTGGCCGAGAGCGGGGGCTACTCTCTGGTTGCGGTGTTTCGGCTTCTCTCTGCGGTGGCTTCAGTAGTGGCGGCTCCCAGGCTCTAGAGAACACACCCAGCCATCGTGGCGCACGGGCTGAGCTGCTCCACGGCATGTGGGATCATTGTGGACAAGGAATTGAACCCATGTCTCCTGCCCTGGCAAGCGGATTCTGTATCACTCTGCCACCAGAAGTCCTTAAGGCTGCTTCTGATGGACGGTCTCTCCTCTTTCCATTGCCTCTGTCCTTCATATCCACTCCCAGATCGTCTCATAAGCAATAGGGCCTTACACCACTTAAATCCAAGTAAGCAAGTGAAAGTTGCTCAGTCATGTCCAACTCTTTGCGACCCCATGGACTCTACAGTTGACAGAATTCTCCAGGCCAGAATTCTGGAGTGGGTAGCCTTTCCCTTCTCCAGGGCATCTTCCCAACCCAGGGATCGAACCCAGGTCTCCCACACTGCAGGCGGATTCTTTACCAGCTGAGCCACAAGGGAAGCCCTCACCAGTTAAATCTAACCCTCCCCCAATCCTGCCCACTTTCATTGTCTTTTCAATGAAGTTATGTTAGCTTCATTCCTTTCTAGCATTCATTATCTTCCAAGGTGACTTTCATACCGGTCGTTGTCTGTATTCCTAACTGGAGTAAAAGCTCCCAGGAAAGAAAGACTGGTGCTTGTTTCATTGTGCTGTCCCAGTATACGGAACAGTGCTCGGTGTGTGTGACACCGAATCAGTGTAGTTGTTAGTAATCATTTTATGTTGTATCCTCAGTCTCTCTTGCTTTCCCCAAGCATGAATAGCTTAGCCAGTCAGAAGGCCAAATAAGCTTGGCAAATTGGCCAAATCCTTTGGAAAAGACACCATAGAGTAGGTCTTCAGTGGTTTTTAAAATAGGAGAGTATCTGTCACTTCTTTTCTTGCAATTATCTTTTCCATTATTTTACTACAGGTGGAAATATTTGACCATAATTTATAGCTAGAACATACATATGGCAGTATTTTATACAATATGGCAGTACCTTATACATACAGCAGTATTTTATACAATGTATCACATAAACAAATGTGATTTCCACAACCTCCTATATACTCTTATTATTATCATTGTTATTGTTATGAGCACCGTGAGTAAAATTTATCTTATCTTTATTTTACTATGGGGAAATATTATTATTATTATTTTATGAATGATATCAGAACAAAGGCAGATGATCATTCTAATCATCCAATGAGAATTATAGCATGGCTCCTAGTTCCTTCTGTCCCCCTCCCAGCAAAAAACAAGTTTAATTCATCTGAAAGACTTGATTTGAAGCACAATGACAGATGTTTAAGAGAGGAATAGAGTCCAGAATGTAATAGATATGTGTATATGAAATTAGGCATCAAAACAGAAAATGTCTTTTTGTGATTGATAGCTCAGGAATTCTGCCCATCATTATTTTTACCCACTCTTGTTTTCATCTCTTGAAATTTGTTTATTTCTGAATTGTACAATAAACATTCTTGAATTGATTTTTTTTAAACTTTTCATCGTCATGTTTAGCCATAATTAAGAAACAGACAAAAAGAGGACAGTAGGGAATGGCAGCTCACCAGTAATAATCTATTGCACGTCGTTCGATAAAAACAAAGTTGTAATAAACAGCATGCTTGTTATGTACTGGGAAATATCCATGTATTCCTTGCTGTAGTTTTTTGGGGTTGATGTTACTCTGCTCCCTGCTTTAAAGATAATAATATAGATGCATAGGCATTCAATTTTTCCCTGAAAGAAGGGCAACTTTGACTACACTGAATCCCATGAAAATGCTAGTATTGCCTTCAACTTTACTGAGTGGGAGCTCATGAAAGCACTGGTTGACTGAAGGCCTTATCCTCAGAGGTGTGCCAGCACGTGGGGTCCATGCAAATGATCACCACTCATGGCTTGCAAAAGCACCTGAATAGCACTTAGGTGCAGGTCAAGTGTGTAGACAGGCCTGTGGTACCAATGGGAAGATGTTAAGGATGCTGCCAGTAACTTGACAATGGCTCAGCTCTTTTCTGTGAACTGAAAAGAAGATAATTAACCATGAAAATTCACCTATTTTTCAAATTAGTAAACTTGAACAATTCTTCTTTCTTAAGACTCTTTCTCTGAAAGCAATGATCATGAGTTAGGAAAAAAAAAAAAAAATCATTCTAATGCTTAGGTAAGGTTGGCATTTAAACTCTTCCTTTTTTTTTTTTTTTTTGAAATTATTTGGAAATGCATTAAATGAGCACTGAAAAACAACTTTGGCTAAGGATTTTGGACTTTCTTTAAGCTCTGTATTTTTTCTGCACTAATAAAAAAAGCCCAGAGAAAAACCTATCTAAACAGTATAAGAAAAATCTAATAAATAAAGAAGCAGAAAATTAATTTTTAAACTACCCACAGAACAAATGGTAATCATCCTTTGAATGTCATGTACAGAAGTTCAGATATTAACTTCAGACATTTTCCTCCACTATGAATCCCAGTTTTATTAAGTTTTCAATAGTAGATGAAAGTTTCACATTTCATTAAGTCTTCAGAAAATATCCCAGGAAACACTGTGCTTCAGTGAGTATCAATCAGAGGCACATGTAAACACTCGCACAATGCATATAAAGCAAATTAATTTAATTTTAAAATACAACTTGCTTCAGTGCTGCTTGTAAAAGATATACTTTTCATTTACTAGAAATTAAATATGAGTCTCTAGAAAATAAAGTGTAATTATCTCTTAACATCACAACTCATACACTCATGTGAAGAGGAACATTTCTCATAATTAGAGGAATCATGAAGAGTATCTGTCATGTGGATGCCTCCACTGATGTGGTGCTTATGTAACATAAAGGAAGATCTTCAAGAGGTTCTCATGCATGGGCTATAATTGTGAAAGCTCCCAGATGTTATTTTTGCTAGGTCTTTCACAATCCTTGATCACAATTTTGGTACATGTAGGCAAATGTTTTTATTAAAACAGATTTTGTTCTCATTTTACAAGGGATCAAATTCACTTTTTTTTAACTTTTTATTTTATATTGGAGTATAATTGATTAGTGGCTTCCCTGGTGGCTCAGCGGATACACCTGCCAACACAGGAGGCATAGGTTTGATCTTTGGGTCTGGAAGATGTCCTGTAGAAGGAAATGACAACCCACTCAAGTACTTTGCCTGAAAAATCCTATGAATAGAGGCGCCTGGAGGGCGAGAGTCCATGGGGTTGCAAAAGAATTAAGCACAATGTAGTGACTAATTGGCAACAGCAATAGCTGATTAACAACGTTGTGTTGATTTCAGATGTATAGCAAAGTGATTCACTCACAGGTAAACGTGGATCTACTTGTTTTCAAATTCTTTTCCCAGTTAGTTTGTTACATAATATAGAGCAGAATTCCCTGTGCTATACAGTAGGTCATTGTGAGTTATTCATTTTAAATATAGCAGTGTGTACATTCATTTATATTAGAAAAACTTCGGATAACTGTCAGGGTTTGGAACTAAAGTGAGTGAAAATAAAGAAAATAATAGATGATAGATTCTTCTTTGAATTTAGCCAAGTATCTAAGTTCTCATTAGCAATTTAGCATGAATTCTAATACTAGTTATTAATACTGATTAAAGTAATTAATAAGATGAAACTCTAGTGGTAAACATTTGTTCTATTACAAAAATAATTTTGTCAAACTAAATTTTTAAAAAAATTAAAAAATTGATTAAAGTAACAAATAATAAATATCACTGCTTGAAGAGATAGAATATAGTAGTTGAATATTTTGATCCAAGATAGCAGAATAACTTGAATTCAGAAAACAAAACAAAACTCTCTTATGTACTAATAGTGGATCAAATTACTGTCTTTTTAAAGAATGATCTGGGAATAGACATCAAAATTTATATAAATTGAATAATCATGATATAACAATGTCTTAGCTTTGTTTTATGCTGGTGGTAATAATACAGTGTGTAAAGTATGATAACTCCTTTGTCTTATGTCTTGGGTTCCTGGACATCTTGTAATTATTCTGGGAAATATTTCCCTACCTCAGTGCTGAGATCTGCACATTTTCTTAATGCTGGTTCTGGAGTCAGAAAAGATGTCAGTGGGACTGAACAATGTGGTCCTCATAAAAGACATGTCTTCCAAGTAAGGTCCATGTCTAAACAATCTCCATACCCCACACAATGCTTCACACCTCATCAAGCAGAACTGGACAAAAGATTTGTCCTCTGTAAGCATCTGCTAAATGATGAATTTTATCACTTGCATTAACATGCATATGCTCTTGTTCCATTCATTCCTAGAAACAAATTCCAAATTTAAGGATATTAGCATTGAAACATACACATCACCATATGTAAAATAAATAGCCAGTGGGAACTTGCTAATGACACAAGAAGCTGTGTGACAACCTAGAAAAGTGGGCCCGGGTGGGAGGTGGGAGGGAGGTTCAAAAGGGAAGGGACATGTGTATATCTGCGGCTGATCCATGTTGATGTACAACAGAAACCAACATAGTATTGTAAAGCAATTATCCTCAATTAAAAATTAAATTAGAAATGAATATGTGACAATGAGATTTTAAGTAAGTCATTTCTTGTAACCTGACTTAAGACAGTACTTTTCTGTCAACACCATCATCACCAAGTGATACAAGTGTAAGCACAAAAATGAAATCTATAGTTACTAAAATGTCTATTGTCATGATTTGAACCAATGAATTCTAACCAAAATATAGCTATCTAAGTCAATCTCTACCTCAAAAACCACACATCAGCCATGCTTTAACTGAAATCATATATTCTAGTGCCAGTGGTGTGTGTGTGTGTTACACTGACATAGTTTATTTCCACAACTGTTTCCTTTTAGATATTCTATGAAATAAAAAAATAAAACACAGAGTCAGATTTGGCACCACATCTTGGACTTGGCCTCATTTATTTCAGAGTTTTTGAGCTCTTGCGTTTTTAAAATTCACTTTTTCTCATGTGTTTCAAAAAGGGCACTGAAAATGAACAAACAAGCATGCCTGATGCTTGGACCCTCATATTTAAAATGCCAGTTTTACTAAATAGAGTTACCAAGAACACATCAGATATTTCAGCTTGAAAAAAATTGAAAACTCTCTGCCTCACATACTTCACCGCCAACCCAAACAGGCTACTGTGGTATTCATAAATCCCTCTGAATTAAGTCAAACATGCATAAAATCAGGCTTCCTTTGTGGTAAAAATTTCATCCAGCTGAGCCCAAGGAGAGAATAAAAAGTTAGCCGAATACCTTATTGTTAAACTGAGGACACCTTTATAGGGTAAATGCCGTACCTCTGCTGGAGTCTTCCTGACAATTTCCTAATTTTAATAAATGGTCTGTGCGGACTGCTGTCAGCCTTGTTTCCATTCAAAAACTAGGAACATAGCTGAAAATGTCATCGTGTTAGCTTAAAGTGATATCAGGATGTTTAATATGTTATGTGGGAATCTGTTTGCTTTATTAAGATTCAGGTAACTCGTTTTGAAGTAAACAAATAACATACATTCTCCAAAAAGACCTGGTGTTTTCTTGGAAGAATAAAAGTACAATTTGTCATGCTTCTGTGAAAAGAAAAGAAATATATTTCACAAAGACAAGATTCTGTCTACTAAAAAAAACAACAACAAAAATGCAAACATGAGAGTTGCGGGTTAAGTTTTATTTGGGGCAAAATGAGGATGATAGCCTGGGATACTTCAGATAGCTCTGAGCAACGGCTCCTTAGCGGTGGGGGGAAGGTCAGTATATATGCGACTTTAGTGAAGGGGGATACGTCTTGTCACACACAGCACGGCTGGCAGAGGCTGAATACTGGTCATCAGCAGATGAAGCAAATTATTTTAGAGCTTTTCTAGATATGAGGAGATGCAAGAATTGGGCTCATAAAGTCTTCTTTTGAAAATATCTATCTCAAGGTGTGTTCTGCCAGTTTTTCCTGGAGCACAGAGGGCCTCGTTCCTGAGCTTCATGTTGAACTCTTTTGGGGATGTGTCGAAGGTCAGCGACTGCAGCGGCTAGCGATTTAATGCTTACAGAGGCAGACGGCAAGTGCTCATGTTTATTTGCTAGTCCATGCTCCAACGTATTTAAAAGAAAATACTGTAAAGCTATCTAATATGGAATTATTAAAAGAAAATCACTTTGCGGTTTTGAATTGGACTTAACACGAGCAAGGGCAGACTCAGTCACAATTGCCAGTACAGCAAATATCCAGAACATTCATGTTGAGGAAGCCTTGCATGCGTTACAAACCAACAGCCAACCACCAAACCTCCTCCAAGGCTGGCACACAGAAGAGCTGGCTCACTTTCCCATTCCCAGATATTGTGCCGTCTGAGCATGGTGCTAATCTGATGACACCAAAGGGGGCGGGATCTGTCACCCAAGTATACCTCTTCAGCATAAGAACTATTTTAAGCTGATTATTTTTAAGAAACAGGAGACACAGAGGCTCTCATAGAGTCTAGTAGAAGTGATCTAATTGGGAAAACCTTTATAAGAGAAGTCTCCATTTGTAAGGGTGACTCCCTTTCTGTGGGCTTCCCAGGTGGCACTATTGTAAAGAACCTGCCTGCAGATGCAGGAGACATAAGAGCCATGGGTTTGAGCTCTGGTTCCCGTGGCAACCGTCTCTAGTATTCTTGTTTGGAGAATCCCCTGGAGAGAGGAGCCTGGCGTGCTATGGTCCATAGGGTTGCTGAGTTAGACACGAATGAAGTGACTGAACACACAGGCTCCCTTTTTGTGCCAGGAGAAGGGTGATTGAATTTCTGGAAACTGACACCAACAGTAAAGACAACAACTTAGATCTGCCTAATGCCCATGGACTGCAGCACGCCAGGCCTCCCTGTCCATCACCAACTCCCGGAGTTCACCCAAACCCATGTCCACTGAGTTGGTGATGCCATCCAACCATCTCATCCTCTGTCGTCTCCTTCTCCTGCCTTCAATCTTTCCCAGCATCAAGGAAATGAGTCAGCTCTTCGCATGAGGTGGCCAAAGTACTGGAGTTTCAGCTTCAACACCAGTCCTTCCCATGAACACCCAGGACTGATCTCCTTCAGGATGGACTGGTTGGATCTCCTTGCAGTCCAAGTGACTCTCAAAAGTCTTCTTCAACCCCACAGTTCAAAAGCATCATGGGGTCGCAAGGAGTTGGACACAACTGAGCGACTGAACTGAACTCAATATCCATCTCCTTGTTTATTGTACTTTGCCTGATAATCTCCCATAACCGGCTTCCCTACCCCAACACCTTCTTATGTCTTTAGCTGAAGATGGTCTTTAAAGTGGTGGTTTGGATCCTTTACGAGAGTTACTTAAACTTTCCTGGATATTTCTCATGCGTACAGGAGGTATTTATGCTATTAAACTTCTGTTTTTCTCCTCTTCTGCTAATTTTTTTTTTTAATTACTGAGGATTCTCAGCCAAGAACCTAGAACAGCAGAGGGAAAATCATTTTTACTCCCCTACATCACTGATGAAATCTTTCCATTTTCCTAAGTTACAGGAGAGAAATAAATAATAACCCAGTAACTTTTTACCAAAACCCACTGAGTCTGGGATTTGTAGAAGACAGTCGCCTCATTTCAGATGTGTGGAACACAGCCAAGTCCAAAATCCTTTGCCAGTGACACTTTCTGATAATTGTGAAGACTGTGTGCAGTCTAATTGGACATTTAACCCTGGTCTCACTCATTTTGACTTTAGCCATGGAGATGCTAATTTGAAAGAATTATTTTTCAGGACAGAGACCTGTCTTCTTTTTTAAGAGGCAGCACTTTGCTAAAGGTTAACAATATGTCTTTCTAAAATATTTAAATTCTATTTTACATTCTAGTAACCTCATTTTACCATGTGGTTGCCATTCTTTTTAATATGTAATAGAGCTTTAGAGGAATGGGATGTTTTATAGTAGAACAGTGAGAGTGGGTATTACAATATTTGTCAATATCATCTAGATGGTGTATGAATCTTCCAAGTTAGAGACTCAGAATTTTCGCAATAGTGGAAACTCCACTGCAGAGTGTGCAAGGAAAAGGCTTTACTCACAGGTGAGGGAGTACCCTGTTAGTACTGCAACTCTGTCTGTAAACGTTCTTCACAGTCTCAGTTATATGCTTCTGGTCCACAAATTGAAGTACAGGCCTGAACCATGAGAAAAACAATAGCTGCTGACTCAGTGTTAAAAATCCCAAGAATTGTTACCCCAGTTGAAGACTCACTTGTCAGACTCTTCTGTCCAGAGATGAATACAGAAAAATTCTCCCAAATCATGGAACTCTATTGAGTTGATTTAAAAAGAGTCGGACAAGACTGAAGTGACTTAGCAGCAGCAGCAGCAGTACCCTAAAGATTGCCTTCCTTGACCTCTGCAGTTAAAGCAATGAATAAGGTAATTAAAGGGTGATGTATTGAACAATTAGCGTATGAAATGTCTAGACAAACCAATTCTCTTAAGAACTAGTAAAGCTGTCTTAGGGAGGTTTGTAAGGTAAGGTTGGAGACTGACGGATAAATCATTGTGATATAGGAAACATTTTTTATAAATTAAAAACAATTTTTTTTGCTGTTCAGTACATGAGAATCTTAGCTCCCCAACCAGAAACCAAATCTGCACCTACTGGATTGGAAGCACAAGTTTTAATCACTGAACTGCCAGGGAAATCCCCAAAAACATTTTTAAGTGGTGAATAGGCTTTCAAAATGGAGAAGGGAATGGCATCCGACTCCAGTACTCTTGCCTGGAAAATCCCGTGGATGGTGGAGTCTGGTGGGCTACAGTCCATGGGGTCGCTGAGGGTCAGACACGACTGAGCAACTTCACTTTCACTTTTCACTTTCATGCATTGGAGAAGGAAATGGCAACCCACTCCAGCATTCTTGCCTGGAGAAACTCAGGGATGGCAGAGCCTGGTGGGCTGCCGTCTATGGGATCGCACAGAGTCAGACATGACTGAAGTGTCTTAGCAGCAGCAGCAGCAGGGTTTCAAAGACTGCTCTCGGAAAAGAGAATTAAAGATACATATATATATATTTTTTTCACTAGAAGCATGTAGATTGAGTCCTTAAAACTATGGAGCACTTATAGAGCAAATCCAAAAGAAGGTCAGGGTTTTTCACATCTGAGAGGGGGTGGAATGAATATCACTGTTCTGAAGACTGTTTTTAGCTCTGTTCACTTTCTTCCCATTCATCCTCAGCATTCAGTCCACAGTACCTGGTATGTAATATGTCTCATTAATTACTTCCAAGTCAACAAGTGACCAGTCATGTTATATAGAAACTCAAGGGTGCCATTCAGGGTATATTAACAAAATGAAAGTCTTATGTCATCCGGGATAGAAATTAATTCTTAGATATTAGAGAAGTTTTCTTAAAAATGAGAGTATCAAAATAAATTTCAGTTTGGAGCACATTCTGAACAGAGGGGACAACAGTCACAAGTTAAGGGCAGTATCATAACCAGATATACAGTTGGGGACCTGGGTATCCTTAGAGTGGATTAAAGGACTTAGGGACAAGATCTGGAGACCAGGGGTCCACTTGAAAAGGAATCACGATCATTCGGAGGTAACTGAAGTGAGGGCAGTAGCAGGGCACTCAGAGGCGCATTTCATGCTGCTAACGGCCACAGGAACATCACGGATGGTTGTTGCAGAGGGGTCAGTGCAAGTCAGGAAATGCTGAATTTATAGAGTGTGGTCCATCAGATTCTGGAATTTTAGATCACAGATTGAGAAGTTTGCAATGTTACTTACAGTACATTTGATTATCTTATTATACACTGGTGGTTAAAATCATGGGAAATACAGTGTGTGTGTATATGTACACACTCACACACACACACTGTTCAGTGTTTTGAACAGCGTGGTGAAGGGTTGTACAGAGAAAATGCTGAAGAAAAAAATGTGGAGAATAAATTTAAGAGACAGGAAGAGACAGAAAGAGAGAAAGTAGAGAGGAATTTGTTTCACAGTCTCTGAGAGAAGAGGCCACTTCAAAAAGTACCAGCTTTGAATCCTAGAGGGCAGACTTCTTGGTGGCGATTTGACTCTTTGTGGCCCCACGGACTGCAGCCTCATTGACAGCAGGCTTTCTTGTCCTTCACTAGCTCCCAGGGTTTGCTCACCTTTATGTGCATTAACCCGGTGATGCTGTCTAACCGTCTCATCCTCTGCCGGCCTCTCCTTTTGCTTTCAATCTCTTCCAGCATCTAGGTCTTTTCCAATCTATGGCAACTTAGAATACTTCACTTTCGCTGACTCCATAACTACTTTCTATAGATGTGTCCAACGCTTTCCATGTTCACATGAAACAAAGAAGTTAAATCACCATAAATTTTCTTCTAATAAAGATAATCAAGTAAGCCTCTAATATTTTTGTTACTTTTCTAAATTTTAAAAAATGACTGAAATAGTAATAGGGCTTCCCTGGTGACTCAGATGATAAAGAATCTGCCTTCAATGCAGAAGACCCAGGTTCAATCCCTGGGTCAAGACTAATACTGCATCTACACTTATCTCCAATTCCATACCTGTTCTTCATCTTCTCTTCATCTTCAACTGCTTTAAATTTTGGTCTGTCTCCACTGCTTTGACTTTGAACAGCCCTCTTGATTAATGAGAACCACACACTCACCATATGCAAATTCCTCTTGTATAAATCATCTGCCATAAAATATAAAAAATTATTTTGCACATTTCACAGCTGCTTGCTTGAAAGTTATCTTTCTTGTCTTGGCCTCATGCTTATCTGTTTCTTCCATTGATCTTCACATAATCATTCCTCTCAAGATTTTACCTCTCTTCCACTATCCGTCTTTTCTTTTCATTGTATAGCAGGACAAGAAATATGCATAGATAATTGAAGTAAGGACATCTCCAGGGCCTGCCCACGAAAGTCTCTTGCATCTTCCGCATTGGCAGGTGGATTCTTTACTGTCTGAGCCACATGGGAAGCCTGTGTTATGCTACAGGTTGAGCTATAAACCTAACTTGCTATACTATGTGCTTCCCTCGTGGTTCAGATGGTAAAGCATCAGTCTGCAATGTGGGAGACTTGGGTTTGATCCCTGGATCAGGAAGATCCCCTGGAGAAGGGAATTGCTATGCACTCCAGTATTCTTGCCTGGAGACTGCCATGGACAGAGGAGCCTGGCGGGCTACAGTCCAGGGCGTCGCTAAGAGTCTGACTATTTTATGGGATAGTCCTTCTCAACCCTGATTGCATGTTTGAATCAATTGGGTAGCTTTAACATGACCAATTCCTGCCCCACTCAAGATAAATATACAGTAAGTCCCCTACATGAGAACATTCAAGTTACAAACTTTCAAAGATGTTTACATGCCTGCCAGTCCCTATAAGACAGCTACTGTACTGTAGTGTGTATTTTTCAAGGTACTATACTATAAGATTTATTTTTGTGTTTATTTTTTATGTATGTATTATTTGTGTGACAAACATTATATTATAGTACTATATGGTGATAGTTGGGCATCTAGGCTTTGTGGATTCACAAATAAACTGACCTTATGAACACTCTCTCAGAATGGAATTCATTCACATTTAAGGGACTTCTGTATCTGAGAAGTAAGTGTATATTCTGTATTTCTAAAAGTTTTCCATATGATTCAAATATGCAGCCAGAGTTTAGAACCACTGATTTTGTGGGAGAAGATTCTAAACATAAAATCATATACTGCTTGTTATGAGTTAATTTGGGCTAAGAATTAACTTCCCCTGCATGCACAAGGGAACACTTTAGAAAAGGACTAAACATTTGAGGTCTCTGCTTAAATCTAGAAGGAAAAGGATTAAAATAATCAGTGATGTTTTTCAGTTTGGCAAGGACTCAGAATTATAATCTGTAAGATGACTGGGAGAAATAAAGACATAGTTCAGAAGTATAAGATTGCTTTAGAGCTGAACCAGCTACACAGTGGGTAAAAATGTCCCTAAGAAGTGAGTGGAGGTGAGATGTGTGAAGAGATTATTTCTCTTTCCCAAGTATCTCAAGCCATTGGTCCCCATATATACCTGGTGGCCTTATCTTAAGGCAGCATGCTTTAATGACTAGAGACTAGATTAAAAAAAAAAAGACACACACACACAGATTTAGAACCCACACACCTTGAGTTCAGTTTTGGTTCCACTTCCTTTTGCTTTGTGATTTCAGGCAGCTTAACTCACTCGTCTGAATTGTATTGTTTGCGAAATCATAATGACTGCACCTAATATCATGATCAGCTGAGATGATTTATATGAAATTATTAGCATATATTAAGAACTCAGTATAGAGTTATCTTTTCAGTAGTTTTCCACTAGAAATAAAGCACTTTATCTATCCAATCCACTGGCAATCTTTTTGAATATAAACTGTGTATTTCCATCTCTCTAGCTTTAATTTTATTCTTTATTTTCATTTGGTTCTTCTCTAGATGCCATCCTTTTAATCCTCACATACAAACACCTTCTATATCCTCAAAGACCCAAATCAAACCCTGCATTTTCTGACTGTGCTAAATTTTGTGCCTTTACTAAAGGTAGAGACACAAATTCTAAGAACGTTAGTATTTCCCCACGTAGTAATATAGTACCCATTGATAAATTCTTATAGGAAAAAGGTTAAACATCTTATTTTAGTTTGACTATCTGAAAACTGCAGAGTAGGTATGCATGAAACTATGGGCGATGGAATAGTTGCATAAATAATGATTTCAAAGACTATACATTGATAATATTATATGCCTTTGTAGGAGTAGCTGGTGGGGGAAAAAAAGAACAATGAATATCCACCATAAAAATTTTCCATGGTAAATAGAAATTGTCACACTTTTCACTTTAAAATTCAGATTTATTTTAAAAGAGGGAGCAGAGGAAATTGAGTTCAGAATCTTGTTTAAAATATGCCTTCCAAGGCCACCCACCCAATATTCTAACCTCAAACTGACTAATTAGATACACTGGCTTTATGAGGCATGTGCTTTAAGAACTAGGATAATTTTTAATAGCCTAGCCAGGAAAAACAACAGAAGTAGAAAAATATTTTTATAGTTGAAAAACTTGGCAACAGTTTTTCTGCAACTGAGAACATATTTTGGCTATCCTTTAAAAAGTCCTGGGAAGACAAAAAGAATTAGGATGCACACAGAAGGTTTTCGAAACGAAATTTTAAATAATTTGCATATCGCCACAGAAATGAGAGCATCCTCATGACTGCTAATTTAAATAATCAAACATATACAGCATTATGAAAAAAGGAACAATGAACCCTGAGGGATGTATAAGGTAGCATAAAATTAAAAAAAGGTTGACCTAACTGACATTAAATTTGATTGAGAAGCTTCTCTTGAAGGGCTTGTGCCCTTTCAGTTCTGCAAACAACTTGCAGGTCAACTGAATTTCTTGTATTTGTGGAAGTCTTTCAGGTGAGGAAAAATCCATGATCTCTGCAATAGCCCTCCAACTCATTTACTTATTTGAACTGATTTAAAACCTAAAAGACTAGGATTATACTCATATTCCAAATTACGTGCACATAATGTGCTGCAGTCCATGGGATTGCAAAGAGTCAGACATGACTGAGTGACTGAACTGAACTGGATGTTTGATTACTATCCATTTTACAGTTAAAAACTATCATGAGCTTTGATGGTGATGGGAGGTTTAAAGATGTTGATCTAGTCATTCAGAGAAAACAGGAATAGATTTAAATCTTAGTTCAGTTTTTATTTCATCTTTAAGACTAAATTTTAGCATCATAGAAAATAATAGAAAATAAAACATTTAATGCTAATTGTATAATGAAAGCAGTTTTTAAAAATACATATTTTACTTCTAATACATACATTTATATATATAATTTCCAATACATGATAGACATACACATTCTAACCATGTCATGTTTCCCACATAGTAATATACAACTGTTTGATAAATTCTTATTGGATAAATGCTAAATAGTGTATTCATGTTTGACTATGTTAAAACCACAATAGGTGTTTGTAAAACTATGGGTTGTGGAATATTTGTACAAAAAAAGATTTCAAAGTACATATGTACATAATATGATATATAAGAATCCGCCTGCAATGCAAGAGACATGTTTTTGATTCCTGGATTGGGAAGATCCCCTGGAGGAGGGCATGACAACCCACTCCAGTATTCTTGCCTGGAGAATCCCATGGACAGAGGAGATTAGCGGTGTATAGTCCATGGGGTCTCAAAGAGTTGGACATGACTGAGCAGCTAAGCGCAGAATATAATGATATAAATAATGCATCTAAACATTGATGTGTATTACGAATGTGTTATAATATAATTTATTATATATTATAATAGGCATATTTATAAGCATAAAACATAATAGGGAAATGTGTGTGTATGTATATGTACAAACACAAGAGCATACATATGTATGTGTACGAGAGACAGAAAGAGATACAGAGAGAGACATAAACAGAATTTGGTTCACCCTTTTTGATAGTCATTGATTCAACCAGATAAAGATGATCTCTGCACTGGGCTGTGGAGATGAGCCCAGGGAGGATGCNAAACATAGTTAGCAAAAAATGTGTATCAATTAGAGTTACTACCTCATATGGGTGATATCCACAATCCACTACCAGTCTCCTCATTCTCCCTTCATATTAACTCTCTTCCAGTCCATTTTTTCCCTTTGGAAACTGATAAGGCATCTTTACTCCTAAAAGTAGGATGTTTTTGATATATTGTTCTTGGAGCTCTAGCTCAAGAATATTAATTACTCACACCCCAAATTATGCACAATTTCTTGTCCCTGAAGTTTGCTGTGTATATTTTAAGAGAAGCCATGTCTTGTGTTGCCTTTAAAATCATGTAAAGTCATTGCTGAGACTGGGAGATAGATTGCCTTAAATGAGAGATATTAACTGTTCTCCATGGACAGGCTGATCCCTGTCCATCCCAGGAAGAGGATTAAAGAAATATACTTGTGTATTTCTTTGATGAAATACTTGTGTATTTCTTGATAAAATCATTTATGAAATCCCATATTTTTGAAATACTTTGTCCAAATTGAATTCTAAAGGCAAGGGGCTCAAGAAAATCTGATTTTGAAAGCTCTCTGGAGTGTCTCAGGAGGCCAGAACAGTATTACATCTGTGCATACACCTCGCCTCTCCTGCAGTCTCCAGGTTATAAGGCCAACAGGTCACTCTTAGATGTGGTGAGAGCAGGTACCTGGCACTTTGGGGTCCTTCAGGGCAGGTAGAGTTTTAACTCCACCTGTTTAAAAGATGAAGCTACACGGCAGGACTTTTGCTGGTGCTGAGTCTTGGTGGCTGACATTGTCTGCTCTGGTACTCGCCTGCTTGCAGACATGGGAAACACATTAGCTCATAGGGAGGTCTGTGAATATGAGCTCACCCATCAGGGAAATATATTTTCTGTACACTCTTGGCTATTAGAGCCATTCATCACAATACTGTCGCCCCCTCTGTGGTGCCTTTGTCTAACAAGAGATGCTTGTCATGGAACCTACTCTAATGCTCCTGTTAGAGGCCTGAAAACAGAATCAAAACTATAATTCAGAGAACATTTATGTACAATTTATGACTGACTGTCAAGCTAAACTACTCTGACAGACTCGAAATCTGCTTTATAAATAACATGATGCTTTGTATCAGTTCTTTTCTTGGTCCTTTATTTTATGCTTGCTTTGCTTAAATGTTATATGCCAAGTAAAGTGGGTCTGTACCTCCTTTGGGAAAATGAAAATTCATGGGAAGGTACTAAATTGGAGAGTTTCAGCTGTTCCCACTTTAAAGAGCTCATGAGAAGCGGGCGAGTTTTATTATAAACCAGAGAGTTTCATATTTTTGTTTCCTTCTCCAATGCATGTAGGCCACCTTCTCCTTTGGCATCAATATTAACTGTTAAGTGGTCATACTTGTTTGGAGTCAGAAGCTAGAATTTGCATGAATTGTTCAGCAATTATTTAAGGAACAGAATAGAACTCGGTAGACCAAGGCTGTTTTTGTTATAGGACAGTAACAGAATGGGTGGCATCTGTACCACTGTAGGCTTGACAACCAAGTGTTCCTGAGAGAGTTACTCAGGCCTTAAAAACTGTACAAAGCAATGGTCTTTCTTAAGATATAAGATTTTAGCCTTGAAAGGGAAAGGAATTCTGACTACAACCTAGATGAACCTTGAAAACATGATGTTACATGAAAGAAGCCAGACACGAAAGGACAAATATTGTATGATTCTACTTACATGATGTACCAAGCCATCAAATCCATAGAGACAGAAAGCAGAATGGGGGCTGCCAGGAGCTGGGGCAGTGGGGAGTTACGGTTTAATAGGTGTAGAGATTGAGTCCTACAAGATGAAAAAGTTCTGGAGGTGGGTTGCACAACAATGTGAATGTCCTTAAAACTGCTGAACTAGCCACTTCAATATAGTCAGTTCAGTTCAGTCGCTCAGTTGTGTCCAACTCTTTGCGATCCCATAAACTGCAGCATGCCAGGCCTCCCTGTCCATCACCAACTCCCGGAGTTTACCCAAATTCATGTCCATCGAGTTGGTAATGCCATCTAACCATCTCAACCTCTCTTGTCCCCTTCTCCTCCTGCCTTCAATCTTTCCCAGCATCAGGGTGTTTTCAAATGAGTCAGCTCTTCACATCAGGTGGCCAAAGTATTGGAGTTTCAGCTTCAACATCAGCCCTTCCAATGAACACCCAGGACTGATTTCCTTTAGGATGGTCTGGTTGGATCTCATTGCAGTCCAAGGGACTCTCAAGAGTCTTCTCCAACACCACAGTTCAAAAGCATCAATTCTTCGGCACTCAGCTTTCCTTATAGTCCAACTCTCACATCCATACATGACCACTGGAAAAACCATAGCCTTGACTAGATGGACTTTTGTTGACAAAGTAATGTCTCTGCTTTTTAATATGCTGTCTAGGTTGGTCATAACTTTCCTTCCAAGGAGTGNCTGAACATTATTTCTAGCTGTTGACTGATGAGTCCTGGCAACATATGAATTGCTTTAACAACTAAGTCCCTAAAGGAAGAAGTGAGAATCCTAGTTGAGACTGGATTACACCAAAACTGCTTGGTGCAGAACTTCTGGACTGAATTTGAATAGACTTTACTCCCTGAGCTACTATGATAAAAAATTACCATCAATGCTTTAGTGAGGAGAACCTTGAAATCAACATTTCAACTCAGAACCCACCTGCTCTGTATCCCAGGTTTGGTAGTAAACTGTGTTGAAAGCCCCCCTTCTGAACGTATTTACTTGGGAATTGTTGTTTCTTTGCTCATTTTCATGAAAATGCCAAAGTATATCAGCCCACATATCTTCATAGAGAATATATTTTTGTCTCTACTTGAGTACTTTAATAAATATATTTGTAAAGCAAGACATCAAATAAGCTTTTTTTTTTCTATTTTTGATTTTTTGACACATTCCACCAAATTTTTTACTAAGAATTTTCAAGAAAATATTCATTCATACTTTGGAATGTTGTAGATATCAGGATTTTTTGGTTTTCAGTCAATCAGTCTTGTTTGACTCTTGGGACCCCCGTGGACTGCAGCACGCCAGGCTTCCCTGTCCTTCCCCATCCCCCAGAGTTCACTCAAACTCATGTCCATCGAGTCGGTGATGCCATCCAACCATCTCATCCTCTGTCATCCCCTTCTCCTCCTGCCTTCAGTCTTTCCCAGCATCAGGGTCTTTTCCAATGGGTCAGTTCTCCACATCAGGTGACCAAAGTATCGGAGCTTCAGCTTCAGCATCAGTCCTTCCAATGAATATTCAGGACAAATTTCCTTTAGGATTGACTGGTTTGATCTCCTTGCTTTCCAAGGGACTCTTAAGAGTCTTCTCCAATATCACAGTTCAAAAGCATCAGTTCTTCAGTGCTCAGCTTTCTTTATGGTCCAACTCTTCTCACATCCATACATGACTGCTGGAAAAACCATAGCTTTGAGCAGATGGACCTTTGTTGGCAAGGTAATTGTCCCTGCTCTACTCCAATGTCAGTATTGGAATTTCAAAATTAAATATTTGGTGTTCTATTAGCTATGCTAATTTAAATAGTTCAGCTACCCTCGGTTTTTTAAGTATAATTTTGTTGGTTGTTTGATTAGTCATAATTAACTAATATTAAATTGCTAAATACCTGTCTTTGGGTATTCCCTTTGTGAAAGTAACCATTCATTTTTAAAAAAGAAAGAAAATGAGAAGTAATTCCCTGGTATTAGGGTCACCCCCAAGGTGGGCTGCACCTCACATCCAAAATAGGTTCGAGTATTGACACTGACCGTACCATCGGTGCAGCAAGAGGGTATAAATACATGTAGCAATATCACTCATTTGGTGAGGATTTCTGGAGACAGAAGGGTCATGTTAAGACCAAGAAAATCCTAAAATAATTTGAGAATTTGGGGTGGTTAGGAGGTGGGTCTGAGATGAAGATTCCCTGTAAAGGCCACGGCTTGTGTGGTTGGAGATTCAGGGATTCTTATGAGCTGGACAAGATTGGGGCAGAAAGAGAAGGGGGCAGAGGATCTGAAAGCCATTGGCAGCTGAACTATTCATATAGAGCAAAACTGTTCATTATTCTTATATAACAAAAGTGGGTGAGTGTTTCTGACCTGTGCTGTAGACAGGATCATGCCCCCTACATCCTTATGTTAATGTCCCAGTACCTCAGAAAGTAGCTGCATTTGAAAATAGGATTTTTTTTTTAGTTAAAATAGGGTCCTTAGTGGTGGTGTTTTAGTGGTTTAGTGGCTAAGTCATATCTGATTCTTGCAACCCCATGGACTGTAGCCTACCAGGCTCCTCTGTCCATGGGATTCTCCAGGCAAGAACACTGGAATGCGTTGCCATTTCCTTCTCCAGAGTTCTTGGGATGGGGCCTAATTCAATATGACTGATGTCCCTATAAAATTAGGAGTTTATGACAAAGACAACACAGATGGGGACAATGTGGGAGGTCAAAGCAAGAAGAGGGCCAGCTNATGCGTTGCCATTTCCTTCTCCAGAGTTCTTGGGATGGGGCCTAATTCAATATGACTGATGTCCCTATAAAATTAGGAGTTTATGACAAAGACAACACAGATGGGGACAATGTGGGAGGTCAAAGCAAGAAGAGGGCCAGCTGCAAACCAAGAAAGAGGCATCAGAAGAAATTAAACCTGCTGACATCTTGATCATGGGCTTCCTGCCTGCGGAACTGTGAGAAATACCCAGTCTGTGGTGTTTTGTTATGGCAGCCCCATCAAGTTAGTTGAGGTTATCAGACATGCTGGTCTACTAGAAATCAGCAATATCCATCAATTATTTGATAGAAAACTTAACATGGGGAAAAATATGTGGTTCAAAATGCATTTGAGGAAATGCAAATAAAAACCACAATAAGAGGCAAATGTTCACCTACTAAATGTCTCAGACTGAAAACCCTAACGTACTAAGAATTGACAAGAATTTGGCACAACTTGAACTCTCTTAGATTGCTGGTCAAAAGCAAACAGTTGTAGGTACTGACAATTAGCATACATTTACATATATACATTATATGACCAATCAAGTGCATCCCTAGCTATTTATCCAAAGAAAGAAACAACCATTTCAAAAAGACAACATATCAAAAGTTTTGGATTCTTACCTAAATTGTTTTGATTTCATTTTGTTGCCTCAGAGGCACAGCTTGACAGTTTCTTAAGGCCATAATAATGTCAAGAGTTATAGCTTTTCAGAANATAGTAATGATGACCCTGTATGTGAGACAACAAAAGAGACACAAACGTATAGAACGGACTTTTGGCCTCTGAGGGAGAGGGAGAGGGTGGGATGATTTGGGAGAATGGCATTGAAGCATATATACTATCATGTAAGAAACGAGGCGCTGGTCTATGTTCGATGCAGGATGCAGGATGCTTGGGGCTGGTGCACGGGGATGATCCAGAGAGACAATGTGGGGTGGGAGGTGGGAGGGGGATTCAGGGTTGGGAGCTCGTGTACACCTGTGGTGGATTCATGTCGATGTATGGCAAAGCCAATAGAGTATTATAAAGTAAAATAAAGTAAAAAAAAAAATTTTTTTTAAGAAGAAAGAAAAAAAAGAAAAAAATAAAAATAAATAAAACCTCTTAAGTCATTTAATGATAATATATGAGTGAACTGAGTAATTTCTGAGGCTACATTATATTTGTGTTATTTTTGCCTTGTATATTGTTATTGTTTGGTTGCTATTTTAGTTGCCAACAATCTTGTGACCCCATGGACTGTAACCTGCCAGACTCCTCTGTCCACGGGTTTTCCAAGGCAAGAATACTAGAGTGGGTGCCATTTCCTTCACCAGGGGGTCTTCCTGACTCAAGGATGGAACCCATGTTTCTTGCACTGCCAGGCAGATTCTTTCCCGATGAGCCAGCAGGGAAGCCTGCCTTTTATAAATGCCTTATATATGCTAAGCTTATTAAATAGTAGGCCTGATACAGTTGTAGGTGCAGATTACATGTTTTGAAAATGTATAAATGATATATTAACTATGGAACATCTATTTTAGAAACTAAATGGTACAATCTTTTTTCTCATGAGCATGGTGTTGCAAAAACTATAGCATTATTTCATGCATTTTGGTAGCCACTGTAGAAGTCCATACATTCAGTACTTATCTGTTGAACCAATTCAATTTAATTAAATTCAATTTAATTTTTAATTGAAACTTTGCTGTGGAGTTAGAAAATAAAATAATTTTATAGCCTTAGAAAATCAAGCTTACAATCTGGCTAGATCCCAAGAACTAAAATAGTGCCATCTAATTATTAGAGGAAATTTTCTCTCCTACATGATTCTGTTATCTTTTTCTAAGGGGAAAAAATGTTCTATTTTGCTTCCAATAATATGACGGATTCCTCAAGCAAAGTGAACTGCATTGCAATTACAATATGAGAAATGAAAATAAAGTAGAAATTTTCTCATCTTGGTTTTAGACAGAGTCAACTTCAGTAAAAATACTCAAATTAGAAGAATGAGAAAGCAGATTATCATATTCCTCAAATGACCAAATATTCAGAATATTTCTATGTCAAAAAAGTACAATAGAAATTTGCAGAAATCAAGTTTTAAAAACCAAGCAAACTGAAATTACATGGAGAGTTTAATAAAACCCAGACCATCATAGGATTCTTTAGGTGTCAACATATTACCTGCTAATTAGTATTTTTGTCTGTGCTAATTATATAATTTTAAAAGAAATGGAAAGCAAAAAGGTTTACACCAATCTTGCCATGGACATTTCCATAGTTAGTATTTACATTCTAAATGATGATCACAGCTGACAGGTTTTGTTATGATTTTAGCCATAAGGCAATTCACTGTACCAAGCACTGAATATATATACATATATTCATATATATATATAATTATACATGTATATTTATTTTATATATTTAATATATAGTAAATATAATATATATGTAAAATAAGAATTACATAAAAATATGTCTGGGAAATTAAAACTTGATGCTCAAGTTGATTTAAGTTCCAAAAATCTAGCCACTTGTCAAAATTTCACAAGATACAGGCTGGACACTGAAAGTGTTTAGCATAGCATCTTTTTTAGAAACTTGAGTTCAATTTACTTCTTCTTAAACTAAACATTTCTAAATTCTTATCAAGCAAAAATAATCAAACAGTAATGACAAATATTTTTCATGCACCCAGGCCACCCAGGAGAAGCAACATAATTGAGATTTTTAGACTTAAGAATTCTTACATACACAGCAAAAGGTGTTGTCCTAAAGGTCCACCCATGAAGGGAAAACTAGTATTTTTTTCTCTTGGTTCTTGAAAGCACACTAAATTAGAATGAGATATTTTATGTGATAAACAAGCAGTTTAGCACATTAAGTACATTTCACATTCACTTGTGAGTCTATGTGAATAAAGTCATTACAGGTCATCCTGAGGATGACTGAGCCTGAGAGGGACTGGAGGCTTTAACTATAAAGTTTCTTCCTCCAGTGGCTTTATGCAGATAATGACTTTTCTCAGGTTGCCTTGGCAATTATCTAACAGTTTGGCTCATTGACTCAAAGCTGGTCAAAAAGCCAATTTAATAAACTACAGCAATGTCTTTGGCTAAGTGATGGCCCCAGATGAAGGCACCGGAAACTACTCAGGTGAATCTGATGACAGCCAGTGTGCCGCGGTCCACCAGGCTTTGTCCCCAGCTCAACTCAAATGCCCCCCAGGCAGAAAACTTCAGGCCACTCAGACAGAGCCCTGACTTCAAAAAGGATGATATTTACAAAAAGTAAGGCTTAAAGCATTTCAAGTGTCGTTGGTTTCTGTAGCCTTAAAAATATACAAATCACTAACAAAAGAGAAAGACTCACAGACTTAGATTATGAATTTATGGTTGCCATGGGGGAAAGGTGGAGAGAAGAGATAGGGAGTTTTGGATCGACATGTACACACTGCTATATTTAAAATTCATAACCATCAGTGACCTGCTGTATAGCACATGTAACTCTGCTCTGTGTTATGTGGTAGCCTGGATGGGAGGGGAGTTTTGGATAGAATGGATACATGTATACAGATGGCTGAGTCCCTTTGTTGCCCAACTGGAACTATCACAACATTGGTAATCAGATATACCCCAATACAAAACAAAAAGTTCAAAAAATACAAAATAAAAATAATCTTAAAAAAATAAAAATATACAAACTAAGAAAGCCACTTTTCCTGCATATAATTATATATAATGGTCTAGAATTTAAACATATATGTATACATATGCTGTATATATTTTCCCAAGAGGGGGTTCTATGCAATGAATAGTACATATTCTAGAAAGTGCAAAATTATGGTGAGCCAACTGATATAGCAAGCCATAACATCAGTAGATAATATTCAATAATTTTCTAGAATAATTGTTTTCAAATGCATCAATTTTAATTAAAGTAAATCTGCTAGGTTAACCAATACTGTATAAAAATTTGTAGTAGCTTCAAATAGCAATGATCTGTAACTTCACACCACTCAATAAATCGCTGGGTGGTTCTATGAAGCTGTTACCTGCCCTTCCTAGCGCAGTTGCTAGGTGATCAGGCTGGAAATCCACATCTTTCTCTCAGGTCTGGCAGTGAATGTAGGCAATTCTCTGGTGGTTTTCATTTCTCTTCCACGAGGCCTCTCATCCTCCAGGAAGGCAAGCCAGTTTCCTCCCATGGGGGGCCCAGGGTAACATCCCAACACAGTAAGACTTAAAACTGCCACCTTCTTGATACCTAGGCCCAGAATTTCCCTAGAATTTCACTGCCATATTCTCTGAGTAAATCAAGTCATTCGTCCAGGCAGACTCAAGGAGAAGAGAGCAACAGAATCCCACTGTTAAAGAGTATGGAAATAATTATACTCATTTTGAGAATAGCAGTCTTCTTCAATTTTCTCATAGACTGAGAGACAAATGCACCTGCTATTTTCCCAATAACCGATCCTATTTCACAGTTTTCATAATGTTGAATGATATCCATTATGCTTTACATGTATGTCATAATACAACTTTGCAAAAAACTGTAGACTTCAAAATATATAACTATATTACAGCATTGCAAAAATCTAAGAATAATTCCTGTATTCATGAAGAGTCAGACACAACCTAGAGAGTGAACAAGAAAGGTAAAGCTGTCTCCATCCTTCCTTGTAACTTCTTGTGGATTCTTGGATGCTGCTCCCACTGGCCTGCCTCTATAAATCCACAGGCCCATTTCCATTTCTCTGAGAAATTTCTCAATGATCTCCCAATTGCTATAGCCTGAACAAAAATACCATCTCTTTGGTTGTTTAGAGCATCTTACCTTTTACATGCAGCATAAGTCAATATGAGAAAAATAGCAACACAGTTAATTTCAATACAATTCAAAGTTCAAACTTGCTAAGTTTAAGCCTCATGATTCAATTCACAGCTCTTAATTATCCATGTGGTAGGTTTAATTTTCACTGAATCAAAATATTCACTTTTCTTTTGTTCCCATTGTTTGAACACCTTCACTCTCGATCAAATAAAACATGAAGCTCGCTGACATTCATAAGGATATATTCTAGGTTTCTTATAATAGAAAAGTTTATGAGAAAATTCTAAAGAGATAACAAAGTATAGCAGGGAGGAGGTATAGTTTTGTTGTTTTTTTTGAATTATCCATTTTTGCCTACTGCTGTCAGTGGGAACATTAGCCTGTCATAGGTTACTTCATCTTTTCACTCCACAAAAACTTAACAACTATTTTTGAGTCTTTGATTTCTTCTGCTTTTCAATTTCCTAATTTAGACGAATGGATAAAAAAGCTGTGGTACATATACACAATGGAATATTACTCAGCTATTAAAAAAAATACATTGGAATCAGTTCTAATGAAGTGGATGAAACTGGAGCCTATTATACAGAACAAAGTCAATTCAGAAAGAAAAAGACCAATACAGTATACTAACATATATATATGGAATTTAGAAAGATGGTAATGATGACCCTATATGCTAAACAGCAAAAGAGACACAGATGTAAAGAACAGACTTTAGGACTCTGTGGGAGAAGACAAGAATGGGATGATTAGAGAGAATAGCATTGAAACATGTATATTATCTTATGTGAAACAGATCGCCAGTCCAGGTTCGATGCATGAGACAGGGTGCTCGGGGCTGGTGCACTGGGACGACCCTGAGGGATGGGATGGGGAAGGAGGTGGGAGGCGAGTTCAGGATGGGAACACATGTACACCCATGATGGATTCATGTCAGTGTATGGCAAAACCATTACAATATTGTAAAGTAATTAGCATCCAATTAAAATAAATAAATTTAAAAAATAAAACTTATTGTTAGAGACAAAGAGAAAAAAAGTAAGAGGAGGCTCTTTGTTTGTGTGGGGAGGGGAGGGAAGTGTTTAGAGGAAGGGAGTGCCTCCTGTCCTAATCTTTATTAGACGTATTCTGACTGTTGCTTTAAAGGAGTGTGAACATCCTGAGTTTCTCAAGACCGATAGTTTTCCAGCTACCTCTCAACTCTTAGAACAGCAAAAAAACAGATGTAAACAATGTGTAAATCTATGAATTTGGCTATGCTTCTGTAAAATTTATTTACACGAACAAGTGGTTGGCCAGGCAGCTGACTGTAGTTTGGCAACCCTTGATCTGGTTTTTTGGTTAATTGAGATAGAAGAAATGGAAACATATTACAAAGCTATCAGTGTGTGTGCATTTGTGTCATGTTTTCCATAAGCTTTATCTTTGAAGACACTGTAATTGGATGGAATTATAAAGGGAGTTCTGAAAAACACATTCATGGACTATTGGTCCTAATTTTTATCCACCCAAAAGTGCTAATTTGCCAGTTACTTCAGGTTATAATATACATTTTCTCTGTGTACCATCTGATTCCAAGGATTGTTTTATTTCAAAAACTCCTAGTGTTCTCTTTGCTGATATCTTAGGTCAGCAGCAATCTGTCAGTCATTAAAATAATCTTGCTTGATTATTTTTATAGACAATGATCCCTTCTGTCTGGTCTACTTTTGTTTATAAAATGACTAGTTTAAAATGGGTGAAAAGTCCATGGAAAGACAATGACAAATTTAAAAGTTCCTTCCATGAATTGCTACTACACTCTCTATATTCATAGTAAATGGTCTAAATTTCATTAAAACCTTGCTTTAACCAGTTGAGATAAATAAGTGAAGATAATCAGTTTTGGAATAGCATCGATATACTGGCTATAAAAGGCATTGGCATCCAGTGTGACAATGGGCCCAAAGTATAGATTTTCCACTTTAATCTAAATTGAAATTAACATCAGATTAGGAAACAAAGAAAGTAAATTAAATCATGGAAGCAATCGTACTGAGGTTCAGTAAAACCTACCATCCAAGGCAAAATAGCATATATCATCTTCCTTCTATTCTAAGACCTTGCTTTGTGGCCAAGCTGTATTCCCTTTCCTCCAAAGAAATCTTTCTTGCTTTGTGAAACAGAATTACTGACTTCCATCCCCTGGTGGCTCAGCAGTAAAGAATTTTCCTGCAATGCAGGAGATATAGGAGACCTAGGTTTGATCCCTGGGTCAACAGGATCTCCTGGAGGAGGGCTTGGCAACCCACTCCAGTATTCTTGTCTGGGAAGTCTCATGGACAAAAGAGCCTGGGGAGCTATGGTCCATAGGATCACAAAGAGTTGGACATGACTGAAGCAACTGAAATGGAATGTATATATATTTACTGAGTAACTGGATATCCGTGGACAGTTTAATTAATTAGTTGTTTTTTTTTTCTTCCAATGAAAGTTCAAATAAAACTCAGTAAAAGATTATCCTTTTAGATAATTGTATTTATTTATTTATTCTATTTAGTTTTAATTAAAAATTTCAACAACATTCTCTTGAAATTGGGATTAGCCTTGTTCTGAAAGAATAAATCATATTTTCCCTAAATTCTCTTGAAGCACTTCACAAATTTTATTAAGTACTTGAGTCTGTTTTTTATGTGAGGTTCATGATTTGGGTACATGATCTGGTTTAATTTCAAGGAATGCAGTTATCTTTCACACAAATTCACCAATAAATGTGTCCATGCTTTGAAGTAATTTATAGAGGAAATGTGTTCTCCACTGTGTCCAACTCTTTGTGACCCCATGGACTGTAGCCCACCAGGCTCCTCTGTCCATAGGATTTCCCAAGCAAGAGTACTGGAGTGGGTTGCCATTTCCTTCTCCTGACCCAGGGATTGAATCCAGGTTTCCTGCATTGCAGGCAGATTCTTTGCCACCTTTCTGGTATTCTACTGAAATCAGATTTAATTTGCTTAGAAAAACTAAAAAGTTTGTTTTGGACCATTTTAGATAAAAACATAATTTGATTTTCTAACTTAGTAACTACTCAAAAAATTCAATTGTACTTTTTAAAAGGTGGTATATAAAAGGTAATTTTTCATTTAAAGAACTCTGTCATTTCCTGTGGGACCCTCTCTCATCACCCCTAACCCTAAACATAGATAACCAAGGTTAAAGGGAATGTTTGCTTTGAAATGAAGAAATTTTAGGGATATACATCACTTTACATAATCGATTTCACCAACTTTCTGAGTGGTGGTGGTGATGGTGGTTTAGTCGCTAAGTCATGTCCGAGTTTTGCAAACCCATGGTCTGTAGCTTGCTTGCCTCCTCTGTTCATGGGATTCTCCAGGCAAGAAAACTGGAGTGGGTTGCCATTCCTAATCCAGGGGATCTTCCTGATCCAGGATTTGGACCCGGGTCTCCTGTATTGCAGACTGAGCTATGAGGGAAGCCCCTGAGTGGTATTTTTAAATAAAGCATATTTTTAAATTAAGTCATATTTTAGATGACAATGAAACCTGCTTTCTCTCTTTAAAAGCAAATGGAATAAAGACAGTAGATATTCTCCCATATTTGTGTTTTTTTTTTTTGTATAGTTCTCACTGTAATATCATAAAAGAGCCATTGTTATGGCAGAACATAGAAAGGTCATAGAAGATTACCTATAAATCTGACAGTTAAAAACCGCTGTAATTCACTTAGATTGTTAATAGGGGCCTATAAATTTTAGATTCATAGCAGGAAACACTTAGTAGTTGACATAAAAGGTATTCTTGTTATTTTTATGGAGACTTTTTTTTTATTGAAGTATAGTTGACTTACAATGTTAGATTAGTTTCAGGTGTACAATATAGTGATTCGATATTTTTATAGATTATACAGCACATAAAGTTGCAAAATATTGGCTATCTTCCAGAGCTATACATTACATCCTTGTAGCTTATTTTATTTTATATCTAATGGTGTGTACCTCTTAATCCCTTCCCCCTTTCATGCCCCACACCTCACACCTCTAATCTCTGGAAGTAACCATTAGTCTGTTAACTGTATCCATGAGTCTGTTTTGGTTTTTTATGTTTTTTTTCCTTTTTTTTTCATTTTTTTAGGTTATACATGTGCATGAAAAAAAGACAATGTGCTCTTTGACACTAGCCTCAGCAATATTTTTTTATTTTTCACATCAGGCAAGGGAAATGAAAGCAATAAGCATTATGACCTGAACAAACTTAAAACCTTTTGCACAGGAAGGAAACCATCAAGAAAATGAAAAAGGCAGCTTACTAAATAGAAGAAGATATTTGCAAATGGTATCCTTTTTATTAAATTACTGCACTATCTGGTTCAAAGTTTGCCCACCAAGAGATTAATACTTTACCCAAATACACCTGAGAACAAGGAAACCATGTTTATAAGCAGAGAATGATGTCCCTTGTCCTCTCTGTTCATGCTGCTTTATTAATTCTTTCTCCAAGAGGTTGGACGACTTATTTTCTAGGGTCAGACTTGAACATCATGGCATCTAAATGTTTTCAACACAGACCTCACAGTATTGCCAGTTCCGTAAAGTAGCACGATCTTAAAGGTATTTATTGTTGGCGCTAGGCAACCTGATCGATCTGGGCTCTGGAGAGGCTCTCTTCACACTTTATTCCCAGCACTGAAGCTAAATTGAACAGACGGGGTGTGGTCTTGATTGGCAAAAACCTAACTGATGAAGAAAGCTAAAGGCTGAGATACTGAGCATTTATTGTCATGTTTAAGCTTAGCTGGGTCCTTTCAAGTTTGTTTTACAGCTTAGCAGCTTACATTGTTAGCACTGATTTTTGCAATAAATCCATGGAAAACCTAACAGTTACTTGTTTTGTTTCTTATTGTGTATATATAAATGAATACTAACAAGTTTTTTCAGCTCCTTAACATAAGCTTCGACATGCACAGAATGCTGTAAATTTGATAAAGTATGAGGTGAATGATATTTTATAAAGCTATTTTCTATGGTGTCAGTTGCATTTTGCTTCATAGTATATCAGCAAAAAATAAAATAAAATTCCTCATATTTACAGAAAAAATGGTATTTCTGATAAGGGGTTAATACCTGAAATGTATAAAAACACATAAAATTCATTATCATAAAACAAGCGATCTGATTAAAAAATGAGTAGAAGACCTAAATAGGTATTTTTCCTAAGAAGACATAGATGGTCAAGAGGCATATGAAGAGACAGTCAGCATCACTAAGCATCGGGGAAATGCAAGTCAAACCACAATGAGACGTATCTCACACCTTTCAGAATCACTGCCATCCAAAAGACGCGAGCGATAACTGTCAGAGAGGGCGTGAAGAAAAGGGAACCCAAGCACAGTGTTAGTGGGAATGTAAGTTGGTTCCGTCAAAGTGGAAAACAGTATGGAAATGCCAAACAAAATGAAATGGAACTGCCATATGATCCAGCAGTTCTACTTCTGAGTATTCATTTGAAGAATATGAAAACACTGGCTTGAAAATATATGCACCTCAGTGTTCACAGCAGTGTTATTTAAAATAGTCAGTTATGATAGAGTATTTTTTTTTTTAATAGGAACTACATATTTGACTTTTCTCAACTGGAAATGGCTGACCTAATATTTCAGTTTTAGTAATCATTTAAGCATTTTTAAAAAAATTCTGAGTCCCTGCCTTGTCTCTTTGTCCAGCACACACTCTTACACTGAATATCAAAACCTGTTTTCCTTCCTCAAGGAATTCTACATATCCCAGGTTTTCTCCTAAACTTCCGTCTCCCTTACAAAGGCACCCTCACCTGTTAAGAGGTCATCTTGATCTCAATTGCTTGATTCCATGTACTGTTTTCTGGAAATTTTCTTGATCCATTATACTCTCATGATGGAACAACTATCTATTGTAATTTAAGGCTGGTCTCTGACACCTACGAGAGTCACTTATTCTGTTCCGAGCTTCTTAGGACAGCCAGGGTTGATGTAGTCCAAAAGCAGTAGCAATAATCATTTTATATTTCAAGACTAATAGCAATGCTATTTCAAAATTAATAGCAAATAGTAGCAAATTATTTTTCATAGCATTTCATCCAGCCTCATATCTGCCTTTGTGATACAAGACTTGACAAGGCATTAAAATTAGACTGAGTCTCGAAAAATTAAAAGAACTAACCTGGTATTACAAAACTAAGAGGTGGAAAAATGGGGACCCCACTGAAGTTTTCAGACAAATTGTTTTCATTTTACTACTTATATCTCTGAGTAGGGAAAAAGACACAGTCAGAGACAGAGAAAGAGAGAATTTCAACCTGGTCGGCTCTTACAAATCACAGTCGATTATTTAAAATTGGTTATTAAACAAACAGGTATTACATACTTATACATACACAGGGAATAGTCCTATAATTACATCAAAGAAATCATCCATTGACTTTACTCTCATATTCTTTCCACTCACTAAATACTTAAAAATTAGACTTTGGAGATTTTGGGAATTATAGACTATATTGTATTTTGGAAGAGTAATGAAAATGCACTATAAATATATAATTACTACAAGATGCTAGATACACCAGAGGTTATCTAGCAATCATGGTTTCCTTGATCGCTCAGTGGTAAAGAATCCATTTGCCAATTCAGGAGACATGGTTCTATCCTTAGGTCGGGAAGATCCCCTGGAGGAGGAAATGGCAACCCACTCTGGTATTTTTCCCTGGGAAATCCCACGGGCAGTGGAGCCTGGCAGGCTACAGTCCATGGTGTCGCAAAAAGTCAGACACGACTGAAGCAACTTAGCGCATACACATGCACACTGCAGTGAGATATGTGTTGACATGCATTTTGGAATGGCAGTGCTGTATTATTGATAATACTATTAAATATCACAAACATAACGGTCTGCTTCATGACACAGTTTGCACTGACTTATTCAGTCACTCAGAGAGACTAATGGGAAAGCAGGTCAAGAAGGAAACTGTTATTTCACCGTGGCAAAATTCCATTTAAGATATTTTTCAAAAATTAGCAACTAAAATGACTTACCAACGAAAAGAGTCAAATTCTAAAGTATGGAAATATAAGCGATACAGAAATATTAAATTGCATTATGTTATTTATTTTACTGTTTTATCCTGGACTATAGCTTATCCAATTGTACTTACAGCCAAATTTGCCTCAGCACAGTTCTAATCCATAAACCACTATCCACATGAGAAAAGTGACAATTTAATTTTCTCAAACATAAATATTCACTTCTTTTAGAAATAATATATCATTAAATCACAGCCATTTCTTTACAGATGGAAGCATATGAATTCATATAAAACGTCCAGAAATACCATTTCTTAGTTTTTAGCTGCTGGCATACTAAAGAAAATGCCTCAGGACATTTTAATCTGAATTCTAAAGAGTGCATTTTTTTATCAACAAAATAAATGAGTATGACTCAATTTGTGTGTCAAAAACCGTAGTTCTCATAATTTATATTAACCACAAAGCAGATGTTACTTTAGTAATTAGTTGAATTCATTCAAATAGATCTTCTCTCTATATAGAAAAACCTGTAGTTAACATACTGTGTTGTGGTTAACTTCCAAGGTTACTGTTTTTCATTTGAAGCTACATGAGTTTTTACTAGGTATGCCTATTTAAAATATAGTCTCATAATTACATTTGAGTTCTTAATACAGATTGAGAATAACAATATCAAACATATAAACAAACAAAAAATAGCTTCCTTAAGTCACTTCACTTTAAAAATTGATTTTATAATTAGCAGCATCAACTATATACCACATCAAATAACAGGTGCATTCAGTGCATTCATAGTCTTCATGAACACATAGACGTGTACACACAGACACACACACACACACACCACACACGCACACATAACCATGTGAATGTCACACAGAGTTCAGCATCTGCAGGGCAACGTCATTTGATCCATTTGTGGTGAATTACACCATTTCATCACTATGATGGTAAGTGTATTATAAGATAATATGCTTCTTTTGCAGGAGAATCTATTAATGGCATTAAGCGGTGCTTTGTTATTTTAATAACAGAATTTATTTCTGAGAAATTTTAAGGCTATAGAAAAATTAAGCAAAACGTACAGAGAATTCTCATAGATCTTGTCACCACCCTTCACAGTGACCCCTTTCATTGACTTCTTGTTTTAGTTTGGTACCTTTTTATAATTTGGAGGTGATGCTGTTACTAAAAAAACTCCATAGCTGCATCAGCGTTCTCTTCTTGTGTTGTACATTCTGTCATTTTGGACAACAATATCAATGGTTAACTAATATCCACCGTTATTATCCATACAGAATATTTTTACTACTCTGAAAACCCCTTCTGCCCTAATCATAGCTAACTGCTTGTCCCCAAACCTCAGACACCGCTAATCTTTTAATTATCTCCCAGCTTTGATTTTCCCCGAAATGTCATAAAGCTGGAATTTACGCCGCCTTCTCAGTTTGATTTCTCTCACTTAGTCACATGGATTTAAGGTTCCTTTTTTCATACCCTGATAGCACCTTTGTCTCATTTTTGGTGCTGATTAATATTCTATTGTTTGAATTTAGTGAGTTTGTTTATCCATTTACCTGATGAAGTATATCTTGATTGTTTAAAATATCGGCAATTATCAGTGATCTATAAAAATTGCATACATCAATGTATCTAAAAGACTCGAATGGTTTTCCTGGTCTCCAGGACCTGTTATTTACCAAATGATTTTCAACACAAAACCCAAATTTTATTATGTTAATTCAGCATTTATTCTACACATAAATTGTACAGATTTTTTTTCACAAATTGTGATGAGCAAAATATCATGAAAATTAAAAATAACAATAATGGATTTCAATCTTCTACTGAAAGGGCAATAATTATGAGTTAATAGAATGTAAGCCTTGAGAAAAGCTATGACATCTGAACTGAATCATACAGATGTTTGCTAATTTTATTAACTACTATGTTTGGTGATGTGGACCACCTGTTCATATACTTGCTGACTATTTGTATGTCTTCTTTGGATAAATGTCTGTTTAGATCCTTTTGATCTTGTTCAATTTGGTTTATTTGTTTTTTGCTATTGAGTTGGAGTTTACCATGTATTTTGTATATTTGATGGATATATAGTTTACAAATATTTTCTTCTATTCTGTAAGATTGCCTTTTCACTTTGTTTACTGTTTGCTTTGAAGAAGTTTTTTTAACTTGATATAATTCCACTGTCTATTTTTGCTTAAAAATTTGCTAAGAAGATAGATCTTACATTAATGTTCTCATCATGCCTATGGGAGAAAATAGGCTAGAAAGAAGCTCTTGGAGATAATAGGTAGGTTTATGGTATTGATTTTGGTAGTGTTTCATGTGTATACACTTAGCTCTAAACCCATCAGACAGTATTCATTAATTATAAACAGTTTTTCATATATCCTTCACTTATGCTTCATACTGTTTAATTCAGAGAGAATGGAATTAAACAGTTTATGTCAAAAAATTTGCTAAAGAGTTTTCAGGATTTCAGGATTAATGCCATATTTTTACTTAAGCCCAAGTTGTCACAAGACTATCATTGCTAACTGAAATTTTACGTTTCAAAAATTATGTTACACAATCAGAAGTTCTAAATATATGTCAGTATAAGGGACAAGACTTAAATTACAGAAAACTCCTAAAAATTAGTTTATAAAGAGTACTTTTGATAGTTTCTCAATCCCTAAAAAAGGCTTCCCAGGTGGCGCTAGTGGTAAAGAACCTGCCTTCCAATGCAAGAGACAAGGGTTCGATCCCTGGGTTGGGAAGATCCCCTGGAGGAGGAAATGGCAACCCACTCCAGTATACTTGCCTGGAGAATCCCACAGACTGAACAGCCTGGCAGGGTACAGTCCATGGAGTGGCAAAGAGTTGGACATGTCTGAAGCTATCTAGCACATGCACACAACCCCTAAAAATATGTTCTGTGTAATTTTCCAGTGTTATTGAAACCTATAGTCAGACTTCCATATCTGCTGATTCTTGATTTACAGATTCACTCAACTATAGAGCAAAAAAAAAAAAAAAAAAGATTCTAGAAAGTTCCAGAGAGCAAAACTTGAATTTGCTTTTTGTTCAAATAGCAAATAAGGGAATAGTTATGCCAGCAACTATTTATGGAACATTTGCATTTTATCTATAGCTAATTATATAGAATTCACATGGTATTAGGTATTATAATTTACCTAGGGATGATTTAAATATACAGGAAAATGTATAGGTTATATGCAAATACTGTGGCGTTTTATGTCAGAGACTTGAGCATCCTCAGACATGGGTATCCACAGGGGGTCCTGGAGTTAATCCCCTGCAGGTGCCAAGAGACGATTGCACTGTCTCTACAAGAAGGTTGTTATAAAGGTGTCAAAATATGTGTTACAGAGTCTTAGAGAGCCTAAGCAAGTGCATTAAATCAGGAAATCAACTGTGCTCAAGTCTAGTAAAATCTACTGCACAGGATAAAATAGACTGTATCTTCCCCTCTGAGGATATTTGCTTCCCTGAATTCTTCATAGGCTGAATTCAAATATCAAAATAATGTATAACAACGCTTGCCCAAATAATCAAATATGATGAAAATCACTTTTCTAAGACATTTGACTCATTGAAGTGTAAACAACAAATAACTCCTCATTATATTAAAATACGCTTTTGAAGGAAAAGGAAAGTCCAATGTGATTACTGATAAACCACATATTAATAATATATTACCATGAAAATTTAAATGATAGGGTAAAAATGAAGATATATGCTTCTATCATCAGTATATTTTTACATGGGTAATATAAAGCCACTCTCCTGCCCTTCTCTCTCTATTTTCCCCTAGTATTTTCCTGTCTCTATCCATTAGTAAGTAAATGAAAAAGGAGAGGAACTTTCACTTGATTACTGCAAGACCCTGGCTAAGCTAAGAGACTTCAAATAACTGTCATATTGAGCTTCGCTGAGTTGATTTCTGAAGTCATGTTCCCTTTGAAGTCTCAAGGTCTCCTGTTAATATGGCTAATTTACAGAAAATTTATATATATATGTATATATGGCTTGAAGTTCTCAAGAATAAATATTTTGATAACTCAATATGAGCTGAAATTGTATGACGCTATTTTAAATCACTTCCTCTTATATCCTACACACACTTTATTTTTCTGTTTTTTGTATTTGCCAAACATTCTTTAATATGGATTTTATTTTTCATAATAAGTTTTGTGTTTCAATTTCTTATTAGCTCTAAGATATCTCATACATACTGCCTTAACACTGCAGAATGATGGTTTTGTGAAAGGGTTAGATTCAGAAAACAAAAAGACTGAGTTAACTACAGTTTAAACTGTGATCATTTAAGCTTAAAGAAATGCTTACATTTGGGGCCACTAAAATGTGTGTGTTGGCCATGGCACTTAGCACGGTCCCTACAACTTTGGAGTCTGGAAATTCACACAACATGACATAAGTATTTAGATACTGCAAGCACATTTCTGTAGCAAACGTTTGGTGACTGTTCCCCAACCCCATCCCCACCTTCCTTTCCCCTTCATTCTTTCCCCTCCACCCACATGACCTCCCTTGACAATCTTTTAAGATTTTGCATCCTGGGTCCTCAAGCTCACACTGTGAAGCTACTGACATTTTGAGCCAGGTTTTGTAGTGGAGTCTGTCCTGTGCATTACAGGTCGCTTGGCAGCCTTCTTGATCTCTACCCAATAGACAGCAGTAGCGCCTGTTCCCATTGAAGGCAACGGAACGCATCCAGGTATCATCAAATGTCTCACGGGGGCGGGAGCAAAATCTCCCCAGGATGAGAATCTTCCTTTAGGGCTTGGTGTTGCTTGCTTCACCAAGTGACAGAATAAAGTGATCTTAATGACAAAGATCTCCAGGTGGCTCTAGGCTTAAAGAACCTGCCTGTCCATGCAGGAGACATAAGAGACTAGATTTCAATCCCTGGGTCAGGAAGATCCCCTGGAGGAGATCATGGCAACCCACTCCAGTATTCTTGCCTGGAGAATCCCATGGACAGAGGAGCCTGGCGGGCTACAGTCCATGGGGTAGCAAACAGTCAAATACAATTGAAGCAACTAAATAGATACACACACACACACACACACACACACACACACACACATGTATATATATGTGCTGTGCTGTGCTTAGTTGCTCAGTTCTGTTCAGTTCAGTTGCTCAGTCGTGTCTGACTCTTTGCAACCCCGTGAATTGCAGCATGCCAGGCCTCCCTGTCCATCACCAACTCCNAAAAATAGCACCATTTTAAGTATGTCTTGAAGACCTCTCTATAAATTTTTAAAAATCTAATATAATGAAGGCTTTAGGTCCTCTGTAAAAAATAGCAGGTGAATATCATTAATTTTGTAGTAACTATATAGTAAGCTACATGGCTGAAGTTTTGGCAGTTCATATATAATTTATAACATATATTTGGATCAGAATTTTTAATATTCTCTATTTCTTCTAGTTTTATTATTTCTACTGGTGCTGCTATATTTTCAAATATTTGTCATTTGAAACTCCCATTGACTTATCTGAAAGAGAGAATGGACATCTCTTTGCAGGAAAATCAAGATGCTTTGAGTTGGTAATGCCTTCAGCCATGAGGTTCAGGGTGTTTTCTACATCTCGTTTGAAATAGAAGTGATTTATGGAGCTGCTCCAAATAGTTTTATCTTGGACTTCTGAAAATCGGTAACTAGGAAATAATGAATATGGATGACATGCGTTCCCATTGGTAGTGCTCAGCATACAATATGCTCATCTTAAACATAATATTTGCTAATTTTAATCAATCACAAATATTTAAGCACTTTTGTGTACAAAAGTTGCATTTTTAACAACCATAATTGGAAATTTTTGAAAGTAGTGCTTTTTAAGAAGTAATCAAAGGAAACAAGACAAAAAAGGCAGATATGGTCCACGTTAGAACAGTCTGTTTAGATTACAATTAAATTGCACTAACACAGTATTAAATGATTGCATATGCAGACATACAGGTATTGTAAGAAACACTGTTATTTTTATATGACATTAGATGAACATTAATTAAATCACTGATATTTCTATGAGGTTTACTTAGCATAACTTCCTTGAATATTTAATACTAAGTTGATTGTTTATAACATTAAAAAAGACATAACGATGCTTTTTAAAAGGTGGTATTATCAATACACCAACATAAGATATGTGAATTTTTCAGATATCAGAAATAAAAATCCTTATATTACAATTTCATTATTTTGTAATAAAATATTTTATACTTTATAGTTTACAAAACCGAGGTTAAACAAATATTCATCATGCCTGAACAGTTAGTTTTAAGTTCTAGGGCTTCCATGATGCCTCGGCTGGTAAAGAATCCACCTGCAATGCAGGAGACGCCTGTTCAATTCCTGGGTGGGGAAAATCCCCTAGAGAAGGGCTAGGCTACCCACTCCAGTATTCTAGGGCTTTCCTCATGGCTCAGACAGTAAAGAATCTGCCCGTGGGAAATGCAGGAAACATGGGTTTGATCGCTGGGTTGGGAAGATCTCTTGGAGAAGGGAAAAGCTCCCCACTCCAGTATTCTGGCTTGGAGAATTACATGAACTGTATAGTCCATGGGGTCGCAAAGGGTCANGTAAAGAATCTGCCCGTGGGAAATGCAGGAAACATGGGTTTGATCGCTGGGTTGGGAAGATCTCTTGGAGAAGGGAAAAGCTCCCCACTCCAGTATTCTGGCTTGGAGAATTACATGAACTGTATAGTCCATGGGGTCGCAAAGGGTCAGACTCTACTGAGCGACTTTCACTTTAAGCTCTAGATGAAGAGGTGACTTTTCAATACATGTATAAAGCCATGGTAGAAGAGAGAAGGATATTTTAACATTTGAAACATGTTGATGCAAGTAGGGGATCATTGTCAAGGAGGTTCCTTAAGAATTCCTCTCCTGAAATCAAGGACCACTGTCGTTATAAGTCACCGTGGCAGTAGGAATACCATACAGGCATCACTGGTTTTAAAGACTACTCTTAACCATTGGTTTAGTTCACCTCATCAAATGCGACTTTAATTTTATGCCTCTCTTCTTTTTATAAATTATATAAAGCAATGATGGCTCAGAGGTTAAAGCATCTGCCTCCAATGCGGGAGACCCGGGTTCGATCCCTGGGTTGGGAAGATCACCTGGAGAAGGAAATGGCAACCCACTCCAGTATTCTTGTCTGGAGAATCCCATGGACGGCGAAGCCCGGTAAGCTACAGTCCATGGCGCTGGAGTGCTAACTGCACATTCCACTCAAGAGCATCTTAATGTTTGATCTGGCTATCACATGCTGACTGAACAGCTCAGGACATTGTGTAAGGTAGTGGCAGGGCCCAGGATGCTAGAGAAGGAGGTATCTTTGGAAAAAAAATAGGCTAGGTCACAAATGGCTTCCCAGATGGCTCAGTGGTAAAGAATGCAGGAGATGCAGGTTTGAACCCTGGTTTGGGAAATTCCCCTGGAGAAGGAAACAGTAAACCACTCCAGGATTCTTGTCTGGGAAACCTCATGGACTGAGGAGCCTGGAAGACTACAGTCCATGAGGTTGCAGAGTCAGACAGGAATGTGTGGTTGAGCATACACGCAGGTGACAAATAAATGAAGACAAGGGCTTCAAAAATCTCAGCTGTGGCTTAATAGCCAAGTATTGGTGCCAAGATAGAAATGGGGTGATCTGGAAGATATTGGGTAGGTTTGGCCAAAATAACATGCTTCACTTTGACCCAAATTGAATTTAAGTTGAAGAAACATAGAGCATGGGGCTTGAAAGAGACTAAGAACTGGAGCTGAGGATTTGTTCTTCATGTACACAGGTTGTATTTAAAACTGCAGAAAGGGAAAAGAGTGCTGACGGTTAGTTTTCGTTAAAAGAATCAGAGGGCATTCTAGGGGGAAAATGCCCAGGAGTGAAGAAAAAGATATTGCTAGTGGGCATTAAACAGATAAAAATTACATCAAAATTTTTGATATAAATCCATAACATAGAAACTAGGGGGGAAAACAGGTTAATAAAGAAGGAAGAATTGAAATCATGGATGTGGGACAACCAACCACAGATCATGTAGTACTGAAGCACATACTTGGTGAAAAATATCCACATATAAGTTGACCCACACAGTTCAAAACTCTATTGTTCAAGGATTAACTGTATGTGAGGGGATGGATGGGTTAATTAACTCAATGGAGAAAAATATTTTCATAATGCCTACCAAATCATTACATTGAACACTTTAAATAGTCAATATTTTACAGTTTTGTTAATTACAGTTCAATAAGACTGGAAAGTCTTTTTTTTTTTTAATGTGGGGAGAAATAAACAGCAACCTAGAATTCTCTGTCCTGAGAAATTATCCTTCAAAAGTACAGGAAAAAAAAAATTCTCAAACAAAAGAAGGAAAGAAAGAAGGGATGGTCAATAATAGTACCTGCAGACTAATCAAGAAGGTTAAGAGCTAATGCTGGTCATTAAGTCATCAGTAATGTTTGCAGGTAATTTTAGTAATATTACAGGGAAAATGCCAGAACAAAAGTGACTGTGGAGCATTGGTATGACAAATAAAGACAAATTTAAATTTATAAATAGTAGATATATTTAATGAATATCCTCATTAATTTTTCATGTGTTATGTTTTACTTGAAAATTATTTCCCAAGGAAGAAGGACCCTGCCTGTCTAATTCAATTGTATGGTGTCTCTAACACCACGTTGGATTACTAGGTGCCATGGATAATCATGATGAGTGACACTGGGAAAAATTAATATATTTGGAGAAATTCTGCGGAATTATAGTGTTGGCTCTTCTATGGGTTAAGGGTTCAAAGCCCAGCTGTTTGGCAACTGCCAGAGCCAACCATCTATGAGTTAGGGTTTAAAATTTGCATTGCAAATAACCACCTGGTAATGATAGTTACCATTTGCCATTGCTTACACATTACACATAATGGATTGCCTTGGAAAGACCAAGTATTCAACAGGCAGGCAGCTAAAACTATGTTTGAATTGTTATGCCAAGAGGAAAAATGTGCCTATGTTTTCAATACAATTTTAAATTATAGAAATCTCCCTCCTATTACATTTTTAAATGTTTGAGTCTTTATTTTAACCTTAAACTTAAACCTTTTGAGGAAATTTCCAACTCTCTACAAAAGCCTTTTAATAAGAAATGTTGTTTTAATCATTATTCCAGCTAGACTTTTCTTTCTAATCATCCCCTTGCCAAAGAATCCAAACAAAATTAATTTCCCCTGAAACTCTTCCTTTCTGCCTTTACTGTCATATTAAACTCTGAAATGATTAACAGATGCCAATTATGGAAGTTCTTCACAAATGAAACTTTGGATGCATTTTGAAATAATTGAGAAGAATTACCTCTCGACTCAGTAAAAGCAAATACTGACACTTGTTTTCACATCTTTCATTAATTTAAGAGTCTGTTGTATTGAAAGTAGTAATCAAGCCAATTTGGAGAGCCATATAAGCCAAACTCATTTCCCATTTCACATTTTTATGAGGTCATTGAATTTCAAGTGATAAAAAGTAATGCCCGCACAGTCACTGTCTCAGGATTTTACTGATAAATCTATGCAAAGTTTAGCACTCATCTGAATAATTGACTCTAAATAATATAACTAATGAATAAAAAGGTCCTGCCCAAAGTATTTCCTTTCTCAATATCAAAAGTCTCCTCTGATTAGGTTTAATAATTCTTTTATACTAATTAACGATGTTTAGACAGTTGGTAGCTAGCATGTGCAGTAAATTGGAAGAAACTGAGCAAAACATTGCAAGCAAGCTAATTTCTGGAAGTGTAATATCCTTCCACATTTTTCGGCTAACAGTACTATTCTAGATTCTGTCATGTTTTATTTCCCTAGCAAGTTTAGGTAAATTTTATTTAGAGATATCATAAACTCATATGTGTCAAAAAATCCCACTGAGAAATAAAGGAGATTTTTAGAATTCAACTTTATTATTATCTGGCTATTGGTAGGAAAAGAAAATGGAATATGAAAACAGTTATCTTCCACTACACAGCACTGTCAGATGATTTGGAAAGAAATCAGATGATTGATTTAGAGAATCATATAAAAGAACAAACAAAGAGCTGTATACTGCTGCTAAGTCACTTCAGTCGTGTCTGACTCTGTGCGACCCCATAGATGGCAGTCCACCAGGCTCCCCCGTCCCTGGGATTTTCCAGGCAAAAACACTGGAGTGGGTTGCCATTTCCTTCTCCAATGCATGAAAGTGAAAAGTGAAAGTGAAGTCGCTCAGTTATACCTGACTCTTAGTGACCCCATGGACTGCAACCCACCAGGCTCCTCTGTCCATGGGATTTTCCAGGCAAGAGTACTGGAGTGGGGTGCCATTGCCTTCTCTACTTATGTCTCAGTGCAATGCTTAATAACTTGAAGAAATAAGTTAAAGAAATTCACTACTAAAAATATTATTTTATATGTTATTAACTTTTTAAGCAAAAATCATGATTTATATAAATTTAATGTACAGAGATATTAGTTAATGTATACAGACTATCAGTATTAGGAGCCCTTTTTTGTTGTTGCTGTTGCTGTTTAGTAGCTAAGTTATATCTGACTCTTCTGTGACCCTATGGCCTACAACCCTCCAGGCTCCTCTGTCCATGGATTTCCCAGGCAAGAATACCCAAGTGGATTGCCATTTCCTTCTCTAGGGGATCTTTTGGACCCAGGGATTGAGCCCATGTCTCCTGCATTGACAGACAGATTCTTTACCACTGACCCCATAAAGCATTTAAATATCATATCTTACTAAATATTTATTTCCATAAAAAAATTATTGGGAGATTTAAGTTCTAAGAAATTTTAAATATATTGATTTTTTCAAAAATTGTTTATTGAGATGCTTTAATATGCAGTCATCTTTCCATATGCAGAACAGAAAAAAACAAAATATCTTGAAGTAGTCGATGGGAAAAGCAACATGATCAGTGCAAGAGAGAGTATAATCAAAGCTACAATACAGATCATTCAGCAGGTTTTTATGTGGATGTAAGTTTTCATCTCCTTTGAGTAGATATCAAGGACTGTGACTGCTGAATTATAGGGTAGGAATATGTTTAGTTTTTGTAAGAAAGTTCCAAATATTCTTTTATTCAGTGGCTATCCCCATGAGCAAAAAAAAAAAAAGAATAAAAAATTGCTGTTGTTCCATATCCTTCCTAGCATTTGGTGTTGCTGGTGTTCTAAATTTGGGACATTATAATAGGTCTTCATTGGTACCTAACTGGTGTTTTATTTTCACTCCCTAAGGCTTCCCTGGTGGCTCAGACCGTAAAACGTCTGCCTACAATGTGGGAGACTCAGGTCCGATTCCCTGGGTTGGGAAGATCCTCTGGGGAAGGAAATGGCCACCCACTCCAGTACCCTTGCCTGGAAAACCCCATGGATGCAGGAACGTGGTAGATAGGCTACAGTCCATGGGGTCACAGACTACAGTCCAAGAGTCAGACACCACTAATTAACTTAAGGACGTATGACGTGGAGGATCTTTGATAATGTCATTTGCCACTTATATATCTTGTTTGATGAGGTATCTGTTAAGAATTTGGCTCATTTTATAATCAAGCATTTGTTGTTGTTGCTGAGTTTTAAGAGCTGTATGAGTAAAACTTAATGTAAAAGTCCAAGAACAGGATTGATGAAACCTGGATTTTTGCCGCTACTGTTTATCTTCCACAAACTAATTTTATCACCTCAGGCAAAACGTTCACTTTCTTTGCTGTGTCTTTATTCAGCTATAATATTACAAGAGTGCTGTGGGAGAGGGTGTAAAATTTATTTCTGCTTAAATATTTTTATATTTTACCTTTCTTCTAAATTGGGCTTCCCTGGTGGCTCAGATGGTAAAGCATCTGCCTGCAATGTGGGAGACCCAGGTTCAATCCCAGGATTGGAAAGATCCCTGGAGAAGGAAATGGCAACCCACTCAATACTCTTGCCTGGAAAATTCCATGGACTGAGGAGCTGGTAGACCACAGTCCATGGGGTTGCAAAGAGTCAGACACAAGCAAGCAACTTCACTTTCACTTTTCTTCTAAGTTAAACAGCTTTCCTATCTCCCAAAAAGTCACCCTGTACATTTCTTTATCAGTTGCAGGCGTGCTAAATCACTTCAGTTATGTCTGTCTCTTTGTGACCCCATGGACTGTAGCCTGCCAGGCTCCTCTGTCCATGGGATTCTCCAGACAAGAATACTGGAGTCGGTTATCATGCTCTCCTTCAGGGGATCTTCCCAACCCAAGGATTGAACCCCTATTTCTTGCATCTACTGTATTGGTAGGCTTTTTTTTTTTTTTTAACCACTAAGACCACCTGGGAAGGCCCTCTTTATCACTTATCTCACATTAAACATTTTAAGATTTTTGCTTCCAAAGGTTAATATGAATTCATTGAGGGCAAAGTCTCCCCAGAGATACAATATTATCCCCTGAAGATGGTGGATTTTAAATAAATGCCTACTTTTAAACTGTTATCCCAGCAATTTCAGCAGTGGCACATTTCATCTCCCATCTTGAAAGGCAAAGAGAAGACAGAAAGAATGAGATCAGTCCATCATGAATACAGGAAGAAATAGACATGTTCTAAAGATGTGTCCCAAGAGAAGAGTAGGTCGGAGAAGATGTACAGAACTTCTGACGTTGTAAATGTTATTTTACACTTTCGATATTGAGTAATACAATGGTTATAGGAGTATGGCAATAAAATATGACACAGCATTTAGGAAAGAATGCTACATAATTCGAGATAAATTGAAAATGCTATCAAACTTGCATATACAAATAATAAGGTTTATTTTTTGCTTTATAACACATTTCACAGCAATTCGTAAATCATGGATTATATATTAGGTCATATGTTCACCAGCTTAAACTGCAAGGATGAGTGAAAACACTCTGCTTAGTTTGGCCTCTACTCAAACCTAATGCATTTTATATGTCAAATGTATTCAATGCGTTCAAGGATAGAATGCAATTTATTTTTTGGCAAACATACGAGTTCCCAGTTTGAAGAAAATACCACTGGAATTTTTTTTCAAAGTAATATTTGAATTCGAGTAGAAATCAATCAACCAATATTTGATTCAAACACACCAAAATCTTTTTAACATGAATTAGAAAATTGCTTCAGTAAAATATACTTAGGCTTGGTGTTCTTGACTTATAAAGTATAATTTAAAAAATGTTCATCTAGATTTGTTCTAGAACACAGATGTTTTCGACCTGTACCTAGATCTCACTATAAGATTGGAGGTATAACTGCCATGTGATTGGGAATTCTAACGACAGCCCAGTTCATTCCAACAGGACCAATTAGAGTACCGCCTTGATGGAGTCAGTAATATCAGGATAAAAATGTCAGAATAGGGCTCTGTGCTCTGGGTTTGAGTGGTTTAAATCAGGCCTTTCAGTCAAGGGATCTGAGTTGGATGGAGCAAAGTGTATGAAATATTAATTTAAAATTAGTGCTCAGAGTGAGGTGAGGACCTTGAAACAAGCCTGGACCAAAAACAGTGTTTTAATTAGTGTGTTCTTTGCTCATCTGGGGCTTCCCTGATAGCTCAGTTGATAAAGAATCTGCCTGCAATACAGGAAACTCCGGTTCCATTCCTGGGTTGGGAAGATCAGTTGGCCAAGGGATAGGCTACGCACTCCAGTATCCTCTGGCTTCCCTTGTGGTTCAGCTGGTAAAGAATCCAACTGCAATGTGAAAGACCTGAGTTTGATCCCTGGGTTGGGAAGACCCCCTGGAGAAGGGAAAGGCTCAGTTCAGTTCAGTCACTCAGTCGTGTCCGATTCTTTTCGACCCCCTGGACTGCAGCACCCCAGGCCTCCCTACCCATCACCAACTCCCGGAGTTTACCCAAACTCATGTCCATGGAGTCGGTGCTGCCATCCAACCATCTCATCCTCTGTTGTCCCCTTCTCCTTCCACCTTCTATCTTTGCCAGCATCAGGGTCTTTTCCAATGAGTCAGCTCTTCTCATCAGACTACCCACTCCAGTATTGCGGCCTGGAGAATTTCACCGACTGTATAGTCCACGGGGTCGCCAAGAGTCAGACGCAACTTTCACTTTCACTTTTTGTTCTGTTAAGTCATCAATCGTCCCAAGGAAGAGGCTTGCAGCCCAAGTGAACGAAACTTCGCCTTGAAGGGCGCCATTGAGGGAGTCTGTCATCAGTGGCTTTATCGAGTGGTTACACAGTAGTTTAATCTCCTGGGCAAGAGTTTCCTAGAAGAGAGGAAGTCCCTGTCTACCGAGGCAGCTTTCTAAATTCTCGTAATGAAGCCACGTCCACGTGAAGTCATGGTCTCTCCATGCTTAAGTGGAGATGAGACCGTTTCTGGGGGCGGAGGGCGCTCCCCCTGCCCTGGAGGCCGTCTGGCAGGGGCACCTGGTGACTGCTGGCGCTGGGCCACTGGGAGGGGAGGCCACCTGAAATACACACACGATGAAGGGCGAGGATGGGGGACCGCGCAGAAGAGCCGGAGCTCTGCCCGCCCAGATCCAACGGGGGCTGTGGCGCCCGGCTTCTCACCCAGGTAAACCGAAATGTGGACTTGGCGTTTCTGGACAGATCACCCTGGGGTGTGTCGTTTGCCTCCGAAGACGTGGTGGTTGACAAACACGCTAAACCTTTGATAATGATTTCCTTGGCAGATAGAACTGAGGAGTGGAAAAGGGACTGCTCCCTTAAAAATAATGATTGTAAAGCATATTTAAAGATGTAGGCAAACCCTTGAGAATGCAAATAAGGGGAATAAGGAATATGAGAAGCTTAATTTCAGTAATTCAGCAAATTTTGCTGGAGACCTATTGTGTGTCACAAGTAGTTCTAGTTGCTGGAAATAAAACAGAAAAAAATCCTCGCCTCATATCTTCACCTTTTTTTAAAGTACTGTATTCACACTAAAAGAGGAAGTTCAAGGGATTATTAACAGAAGTCATCAGTAAGTACTGAGGTCACAGTTGGTCTTAGTATTTGTATTATATATATATATTTTTAATTTTTCTATAATAAACACTTATAATTTATATTTCTAAAAATGGATCTAAGAATACCAAAGAAATGGAAAGGCATCGATAACTCAGAAAGAGATCTCTTTGGCTTTGAGTCAATCTCTATTCACATAAGAAGCATACTCAATTCAGTTCAATTCAGTTGCTCAGTTGTGTCCAACTCTTTGCGACCCCATGCATAGCAGCATACCAGGCCTCCCTGTCCATTACTATCTCCCGGAGTTCACCCAGACTCACATCCATTGAGTCAGTGATGCCATCCAGCCATCTCATCCTCTGTGGTCCCTTTCTCCTCCTGCCCACAACCCCTTCCAGCATCAGGGTCTTTTCCAATGAGTCAACTCTTCGCATGAGGCGGCCAAAATATTGGAGTTTCAGCTTTAGCATCAGTCCTTCCAAAGCATAGTAAAGCTACTCAAATATAGCTGAATTAAGATACCAGTTGGGAATCTCCAATTCCTGTCACAATGATCTTGATCATATCCAATGAAGAACTCAAGAAGATGTAGATAAGTGAAAGAAAATCTAAAGTGTTAGTCTTGAGAAATTATTTATACAATACAAATAGACCCGCAGACATAGAAAATAAAACTTATGGTTACCAAAATGGGGGTGGGAAGCGGGATAATTTAGAAGGATGGGATTAACATACACACTACTATATAAAAAAACAGATAACCAACTGTATAGCACAGGGAAGTATATTCAATATTTTGCAATAGCCTATAGGGAAAGGAATCTTATGCTAAAACAAAAGTGAAAGAAATTAACAGATCCTATTAAAATTCACATAATAATTGTAAGCATCATTCACTTTCAGTTTTCATCATTAGATGCTATTATTGAAAAATCTCATCATTCTCCACATAGTGTTTTTCAGTCTTCTTTTTAATCTATATTTTTATTGCTTCTTTGTTTAACAAAATTTCCTCTATTATGGGTATCTTGCCTTGACTTTGAAAGAAATGAAGATTTCAAAATGTATCTTTCATTCATAAATGTAGGTACATTTCTTTTTCGAGAATCTTTGACAGATTAATACATTTTGCTTTGATGAAGTTTAATTAATATCTCACATATTAGAACTGAAAATTAAAATTCATTTACAGAAAAAGAATGAAAAATAATACAACAATTATAATGGCAGAAATTGCTTTTTCAAACAGTACATGTGTTTTAAGAAAATAGGAAGTAACTGGACAATTGTGTATATTATATATATATATATGTACACATATATATGGGAGAAGGCAATGGCACCCCTCTCCAGTTCTCTTGCCTGGAAAATCCCATGGATGGAGAAGCCTGGTAGGCAGTAGTCCATGGGGTCGCTAAAAGTCAGACACGACTGAGTGACTTTACTTTCACTTTTCACTTTCATGCATTGGAGAAGGAAATGGCAACCCACTCCAGTATTCTTGCCTGGAGAATCCCAGGGAAGGGGGAGCCTGGTGGCCTGCCGTCAATGGGGTTGCACAGTCGGACACGACCGAAGCGACTTAGCATAGCATAACATACATATATATATAAAATCATGTAGAAGTAAAAGGTCAATATCTACTACAAATCTAAAGTTTTAAGTGGTTTTACTTTTTCACTAGTTACACATAATTTTCAGACAGCAAATGCAATTTTATGACAAGTGACCTTATCCCTGTCAGTTAGAGATGTGTCTTCGAGTTGTACATCAACCCCAAATATAATACTATTCTTGTACTCTTACAGGAGCAGAATAACACATCTTCATTAAACATCAAGTGTTTATCTTATAATTTAGAATTCATTAAAATATGATAGAAAATTGTGTCATGATAGTCAATTTAACATGATATAAGTTTACATTTTAGGAAAATATGCCATAATATAAAATGTGGGTACCCATCAGATTTTTAGCATCTTGAAAAGTCTGCCTCTGAAGTTTTTGTTATCTACACAGAATCATAGAAACAAACCATATATGTTTACTGTATGTACTAAATTATTTTATAAATATTTTACTGCATTTGTTATATATGAATAAATTTCTTTGTCAAAAGAGCAGTGAGAAAACATTTATGCAGTAAATCATATTTTCCCCCCATGTCCTCTTGCTTTAGACCAATGAAGCAACTGGTTCAAAATTCAATCATTTATTTTATATTCAAGGTCTTGTTGGGTGGTCTTTGATTTTACTAATGTGTCAGTCAGTGCCAGGCTTTACTGCTGCTGCTGCTGCTAAGTCACTTCAGTAGTGTCCGACTCTGTGCGACCCAATAGACAGCAGCTTACCAGGCTCTGCCATCCCTGGGATTCTCCAGGCAAGAACACTGGAGTGGTTGCCATTTCCTTCTCCAATGCATGAAAATGAAAAGTGAAAGTGAAGTTGCTCAGTTGTGTCGGACTCTTAGCGACCCCATGGACTGCAACCCACCAGGTTCCTCCGTCCATGGGATTTTCCAGGCAAGAGTAAGGTTCTATCAAAATTCAACATGGACAAATATCAGACATTTTTTTTCAGTCAGATTTTATTTAAACAGTGTAGACAAAGCTGAAGTCAACAATTTGAAAATGTGCTTTTGCACTTAAAAACACATGAAACAGTCAGAGAGATTGAAATATAAGAAATACAACATGTATGAATAACTAATATCCACAGTAAGTCTTGGACTGGGAATCCAAACAGGAAGAAGAACAAAATAACTAAATGGAATGCTTGCTGCTGGGCAGATTTTCCTGTTATTTTTTCCTCCTCCTCCTCCACTTCCTCTTCCTCTTTAGTATTCACTGGCCCCTGGTCAGCTGGTTTCTGGATGGTTCCCCCCAGAATGAACCACAATAGAGTGAAGTAAGTAAGTTAGAAACAAAAAGAGAAACATCTTATGACATTCTTTACATGTGGAATCTAGAGGAAATGGTACAAATTAATTTTCTTTCAAAGCAGAAAGAGAGTCACAGACTTAGAGAACAAACATGGTTCCTGTGGGAGCAGGTGAGAGGAAGGGATAAGTAGGGATTGTGGGTTGGATGTGCACACACTGCTATGTTTAAAACAGATAACCAAGGAGGACCTGCTGTACAGCACAGGGACCTCTGCTCAGTGTTATGTGGCAGCCTGCATGGGAGCCAAGTTTGGGGGAGAAGGGGTGCATGTATATTTACGGCAGAGTCCCTTTGCTGTTCACCTGAAACTGTCACAACATTGTTTGTTAATTGGCTATACCCCAATACAAAATAAAATTTAAAAAAAATAAAAGAACGATGGAGAATTCCACAAGTATTTATTCCTTGGGACAATCTAAAGGCCACCTACTGTAACAGGCATTTTACCTGTCAATGTGAAAGTGAAAGTGACTCACTCGTACCTGACTCTTCATGACCCCATGGACTATACAGCCCATGTAATTCTCCAGGCCTTCGGTAGCCATTCTCTTCTCCAAGGGATCTTCCCAACCCAGGGGTCACACCCAGGCTTCCTGCATTGCAGGCAGATTCTTTACCAGCTGAGCCTCCAGGGAAGCCCCCTCAATGCGAACCTAGACTCATAAAAACTATTTAATACTATTATATCTGAGATCTGGGACACTTGATGCCCAGCTACTAGCTATTTGCAATTCTGTTCTGTTCTTAAAGGACATAGTTCCAGTTAAAAAGAAACAAACAAATGAAACAAAAAAGTATATTTTTGAAGTGAGGGCATTAGATACATTATTCCTCAGTTTTGTATGGTGATAATCAGCAAGCATTGATTAAGCATCTAATATGTGCTGAGAAGCCTGTGGAACTCTTGGGATATTTGGGTAAATAAGATGAAATGCTTGTCTAGAAAAGGAGCATGAGCTATATACACCCAAATATAATCAAATTGTCATACATGGTGATAAAGGCATTTGATACATACATTAAGCAAGCATCTATAAAATCTTTTACTATGAACATTGTAACTAGTGAAAACACTATTTATATATTTCACCATATTTAAGTCATGTTACATCAGTTATATATTTTCCATCGCATCATGTAGTATTATACATTTGTAATTTATTTTCCTTACCTAAAGGCATGCTTTTGCAGTAACTTACTTAGACTCTCAGAAAATTTTCAGTAAATTGACAAGCAAATTAAATCAAACAAACTATCAATTCAGCTAAATAATTGGTCAAGAAGTCAATTTGACAAGAAATTGTTTTGACTGAAATGGCTTGTTGTTTGATGAAGTTAATTTTTCAATTTAGTCAATGCTTTTAAAGCAATTTTATGTGTGTACGAACAGCTTTAATCTACTGAGGAATTTCATTTCCAGTCCAAAGTAACTAACCCTAATGGAATTCTCTTTGATGGTATTGCCTTATATTCAGACAAATCAGTGGTCGTCCCGATAAGAAATGATAAACATAGCAACATGTTTTTGAAGCGTGAAGTAGAATAATTTAGAAGCCTAATAGTCCAGGTACAAATAATTATACATAAAATTGGTTAATTACAACTCAGAGATAAATGGAATATGTCCAGTTCCAACTGGAATTGCTCAATTGCCTGTGCAATTATCCAATTGTAGCAGCAATCATTGGCTGCTAATTTTTTTTCTTTCCAAAATAAGTTCAGAACCATATATGTATTTTAAATCACAAGTACACATCATTCCACTTCTAAAGTTTTCTTCAAAGCATTTCTAGTTTCCATCCTGTAGATTTTTCTTGAAAACATCTCTAAGTATATTATGTAAAATTAAGTTTGAGACAAAAGTTTGCAATTAACAGACTCAATTTTATACCAGAATAATTAATTCTCTTCATCTACATATATTATTTACTGAGGAAGATCATATACTAGTTTAAGGTGAAAGAATGATTCTAAAACCTCATTCAACACAGAACACTCATTTTGATCAACGACATTTTCTTCTGGTGAACCAGAATTATGCAGATATGGTTAAGCAAAGTTATTTTTGAAAATTAAATTATTAATAGCATGTGTATTGCTCAAGTATAATGCCATGAAGGAGTATTGAATTACTCAGGAATAATAGGAGAGAAAATGGAAACCCACTCCATTCTTGCCTGGAAAATTCCGTGGACAGAGAAGACTGGCAGGCTACAGTTCATGCAGTCGCAAGAGTCAGACACAACAATGTGCATACACACACTCAAGTCTGATTTACAAATCTCTTACTGTTATCGCATAGTATTATAGATTCTCAAAATAGTTGGCAAATGTAATTGACTCAATCTCCAAAATATAAGAGTGAATGCATAATAACTTAAACCTAGTGACTCCACGGAAGCATACATTTCAGATCTGTACTTTGACATCAGTTATACCTTATTTCTCATTGAGTTTCCACTATCATTCACAGGGTGGGTGGTAGTACTCAGAATGTAAAGAACAAAGTAGCTTGAAGAGGAATTGTTAAAGAACAGATTCGTGAGAGATAGTTGTCAGCAGAATGAAAAATAAATCCCTTTGAAAAATAAAGGAGTTGAGGAGGAAGGGAAGGAGAAGTGAAGAAAAAATGGTTTTTCTAAGGTAGTTGAAAATAAGGTATTTTGAGGCATGTATTATAGGTTTTAGGTCTTAATTCCCATAGTAAGTACAGTTCAGTTCAGTTCAGTCACTCAGTCATGTCCGACTCTTTGCGACCCCATGAATCACAGCACGCCAGGCCTCCTTGTCCATCACCATCTCCCGGAGTTCACTCAAATTCATGTCCATCGAGTCGGTGATGCCATACAGCCATCTCATCCTCTGTCGTCCCCTTCTCCTCCTGCCCCCAATCCCTCCCAGCATCAGAGTCTTTTCCAGCGAGTCAACTCTTCACATGATGTGGCCAAAGTACTGGAGTTTCAGCTTTAGCATCATACCTTCCAAAGAACATCCAGGGCTGATCTCCTTCAGAATGGACTGGTTGGTTCTCCTTGCAGTCCAAGGGACTCTCAAGAGTCTTCTCCAACACCACAGTTCAAAAGCATCAATTCTTCGGCACTCAGCTTTCTTCACAGTCCAACTCTCACATCCATACATGACCACTGTAAAAACCATTACCACGTCTATTGATTTTCTCTCCCAGGAAAATGTTACAGAAAACGATCCCAACCTTACCTTTTCATCTCTGTTTGCGAACTTGGCAATAANAATTCTTCGGCACTCAGCTTTCTTCACAGTCCAACTCTCACATCCATACATGACCACTGTAAAAACCATTACCACGTCTATTGATTTTCTCTCCCAGGAAAATGTTACAGAAAACGATCCCAACCTTACCTTTTCATCTCTGTTTGCGAACTTGGCAATAAAACACATTTTATTTTGATTTAATCATTCAGCCATGAGCTGTTTTTAGTGAAAAGGCAGATGGCTGTTGTGCCCCCACCACCGTTTTGTTTTTTATTTATTTTGACTGTGGTGGTCACCTGCTTTATTGGAAAGAGTAAATGCCTGGAGTTCTAAGGTAAGCAGTACTGTGTTAAATCTGAAACTGTGTGTGACAAGCTTAATTCCTCTGTCTCTGACTCCTTATCCTCTGAGTTATGGAAATTGTCCTTATGAGTTGAGTTGCATCGCCCAGACACTTACATAGCTGGTGGTCTCACCATGATCCCTCAGAATCTGACTTCATTTGGAAATCGGGTCTTGGACATGTAATTTGTTATGATGAGGTCACACCAGAGTACGGTGAACCTAGTCATCTTGTATAATCGGTGTCCTTATGAAAGGGGAAGTTCTAGACACAGGCATGCACACAGAGGGAAGGTCTCGTGAAGATGAGGGCAGAGACTAAGGGATGCAGCCAGAAGCCAAGGCAAGCTAAAGACTGCCAGCAAACCGTTGGAAAGACCCCAGAAGGAGCGTCTCCATGTGGCCTCAGGTGTACCTCCAACGTCTGGGCTTTAGAGCCGTTAAGAGGGTAAGTTTGCGTTCTCTAAGCTCCCCAGTCTGAGGTATATTTCACAGCAGCTGAGCAAGTGTGCCTGTGACTCTGTCACCCTGAATGTCTGAGTTCCTGCCTCTTCACTAAGTAGGGGCAGCAGATACAGCGAGGCTAACATAGCAATAAGGCTATCAAGGGTGGTTTCAATACGTGGTAGTTTTTCATTTCTCTGCTTCTAACTGTTAATACATACTCAGAAAAGATTCTCAGAAACGTTCCTTTCTCCTGTAAAGTGGAGAAGAACTTGAATCTGTGGAATGAAAGATCTATTTGACTAGAAGCCTCGTCTGTGAATTTGACTAATTTTTGTGTTGATTTTTGTTGATATGCATATATATATTTTTAATAGTTTAATTACACAAAACGTTAAATTTTTAAAGGAAAATATGAAAGAAGAAAAGTTTCTTGAGGGAATCATCTCCCAAATCATTTCACCATCTTTTCCCTCCACAACCAGCCCACTAGTACTCCTGGTTTTTGAAAAAAACTGAACCAGTGTGTAGAGGAAAATGTTGCTTAGTTCAGTTGCTGTTGAATCACAGTTGAATTGGTTGAATTCAATCATCCAATTCCTCTATTCATGCTAACAGTCCTTATTGTATTAAAAAATCACTTGAAATATGAAATTGATGTGATTCCAATATTCTCATTAAATATAGTTTTATTAAGAATGCAAATTGATTTGATACTTTGATTGAGTTTACTAAATTCATTCATTATTTTTTTAATTAGTTTTGGTGAAGAGGTCTATAGCTTATTTAGGTAATACTAAAAATTCAAATTTCAGTGAATTAATCCAATACATTCTGTTTTTGATGCATAGACTCAGTGCCTTTGGTAAACCACTTAAGAACCAATTGAATATTTCATTATGAAGGACAATCACGGCTCCTACTTCAGACAAGCTCTCAGACCAAGACATACTGGTTCTCACTTTCTGAGATAACAGCATAGAACAAACCAAGATGCTCATAGAAAATGAAAGAAGGAAAACCCGTTTCCTCCAGGGAACATTATTCCAAAGCTGCCACTTACTCGTATATTGCCACAAATCATTGACAGTTTCAGCTCGGCCATCAAGAACACATTACTTCAATCCACTGTGAGGAGAAAACTGTCAACAGTATTGATTACAAATAATTTCATGCCAAGAAAATGTGGAACACTGACTACAAGACACCAAAAAGCCCAACGCGTGTGATTCCAAAGGTACATTGAAGTCATCTCAAGTTGTTTTCAAAAATGACGTGAACTGCTTAATTGAGTTCATGTCATTTACCTAAATGATTATTGACCCTTATTTGTTGGGAGATAAAGATTACAAGATTACAATGAGACTTATTTTTTTACTGCCAAGCACATCTGTCTTAATATAATTGTTTGAAGCTGTACTTTGAAATTTTATATTAAATAGAAAAATTAGTAGAAATTCACATATCCAATTTCCAATTTTTGCCAAATATATAGTACTTGGATAATCTTTGTGTTGCCGGGTGGAGTGAGCGGTAAAGAACCTGGCTGCCAATGCAGGAGACATAAGAGACACAGGTTCAATCCTGGGGTCAGGAAGACTCTCTGGAGGAGGGCAGGGCAACCCACTCCAGTATTCTTTCCTGGAGAATCCCGTTGACAGAGGAGCATGGTGGGAAGTCTATAGGGTCGCAAAGAGCTGAACACTACTGAAGCGACTTAGCATCATGCACATACTGATCTCTTCACTATTGCTAATAGAAATTGTTTAACTGGTTGATAAAGCAGCCATTCCAAGAAGTATAAAATGCTTACAATGTTTCATTAAATATCTTAAATAAAAAATCTGCAATGTAACAAGAAGCATATATCAAATATAGAGATATCCACTGCACTGTAACAGAAATAGTCTGGTGTAACTTGAATGTCTAATGATGGTAGTATTAGAACTCTATTTGAGAGAAAACCTACAGCAACTGAGTTTATCTTTAATGTTTTAAATATTAACATGTTATACTAGTAATGCTGAAGAAGCTGAAGTTAAACTGTTCTATGAAGACCTACAAGACTTTCTAGAACTAACACCCAAAATAGATGTCCTCTTCATTATAGGGGACTGGAATGAAAAATAGGAAGTCAAGAAACACCTGGAGTAACAGGCAAATTTGGCCTTGGAGTACAGAATGAAGCAGGCAAAGGCTAATAGAGTTTTGCCAAGAGAACACACTGGTCATAGCAAACACCCTCTTCCGACAACACAAGAGAAGACTCTATACATGGACATCACTAGATGGTCAACATCCAAATCAGATTGATTATATTCTTTGGAGCCAAAGATGGAGAATTTCTCTACGGTCAGCAAAAACAAGACTGGGAGCTGACTGTGGCTCAGATCATGAACTCCTTATTACCAAATTCAGACTTACATTGAAGAAAGTAGGGAAAACTGCTAGACCATTCACGTATGACCTAAATCAAATCCCTTATGATTATACAGTGGAAGTGAGAAATAGATTTAAAGGCCTAGATCTGACAGATAGAGTGCCTGATGAACTATGGAATGAGGTTCATGACATTGTACAGGAGACAGGGATCAAGACCATCCCCACAGAAAAGAAATGCAAAAAAGCAAAATGGCTGTCTGGCGAGGCCTTACAAATAGCTGTGAAAAGAAGAGACGCTAAAAGCAAAGGAGAAAAGGAAAGATATAATCATCTGAATGCAGAGTTCCAAAGAAGAGCAAGAAGAGATAAGAAAGCCTTCTTCAGTGAAAAGCAGTGACCACAGGACTGGTGAAGTGAAAAGCAAAGGAGAAAAGGAAAGATATAAGCATCTGAATGTAGAGTTCCAAAGAAGAGCGAGGAGAGAGAAGAAAGCCTTCCTCAGTGGTCAGTGCAAAGAAATAGAGGAAAACAATAGAATGGGAAGGACTAGAGATCTTTTCAAAAAAATTAGAGATACCAATGGAACATTTCATGCAAAGATGGGCACAATTACAGACAGAAATAGTATGGACCTTACAGAAGCAGAAGATATTAAGAAGAGGACCTTATAGATAGTGAGAAAGAAAAATGGGTTCAGTAGAAAGTATAGTTCAAAATTTAAAGTTTTGCTCCTTTCCTGGGTTAGTAATATGTGGTCTATCAATATTCTCTCATGATTCTGGGCAGTGGCAGTGATTAGCAAAGTAAATAATCAACCCAGCTACAACCCTTCTATTTCTAGACAAACACTCTGCTTTTCACTTTCAGTACAGTGTTCAATACATTGAGGAACTCAGATGTTCTCATAAAGTAGGCCTTGTACTAGATGATTTTGACCAAATGTAAGCTGATATGAGTGTTCTGAGCACGTGAGGTCATAATTTTCAGCAAGTAAGAGGTATTAAATGCATTTTCGATTTTAGGATATTCTCAACTGATGATATAGGCTTATTGGAATGAAGACTCTTGAGAGTTCCTTGGACTGCAAGGAGATCCTACCAGTTCATTCTAAAGGAGATCAGCCCTGGGTGTTCTTTGGAAGGAATGATGCTAAAGCTGAAACTCCAGTACTTTGGCCACCTCATGCAAAGAGTTGACTCATGGGAAAAGACTGATGCTGGGAGGGATTGGGGGCAGGAGAAGAAGGGGACGACAGAGGATGAGATGGCTGGATGGCATCACTGACTCGATGGACGTGAGTCTGAGTGAACTCCGGGAGATGGTGATGGACAGGGAGGCCTGGCGTGCTGCGATCATGGGGTCGCAAAGAGTCGGACACAAATGAGCGACTGAACTGAACTCAATTGAACATCAAGGTAAATCAGTGAAGATCTACAATTAAAAATCAATAAAAATATACTCACTGGAGGTTCCCCTCTTCATACACCATTATTCTAGAATAGTCACCACTATGAACCACTCACATCTATCCATTTTCCACTCTGGTAAGAGTACCATGATAAGCAATGGGGGGACAAAATATTATTGCCCTCCACCATGAGACTTAGAAATTACTTGAGGTGTTCTATGGTGTATTAAAGAATAGAAGCAATAGCATGTATAGTATCAGCGACATTAAATAAAAATAAACAGGACCAATCATAAGATCTCCATCTAGGAGTCACCTGAGTGCTCACAAAGGGAGACAGAATTTAAACAATGCTAGTACTATAAGAATTCAAGGGATTTCTCTGGCGGCTCAGTGGTAAAGAATCCACCTGCCAGTGCAGGAGACATGGGCTCAGTCCCTGGTTTGGGAAGATCCCACTTGCAGTGGAACAACTGAGCCCATGTGCCACAACGATTGAGCCTGTGCTCGAGGACCTGGGAGTGAAACCTACTGAGCCCACGTGCTGCAAATACCAAAGCCCCACACACCCTCGAGCTCCTGCTCTTCAACAAGCAAAGCAACCAGAATGCAAAGCCCACACACTACAAACAGAGAGCAACCCCCACTCGTCGCAGGGGTGGGGAGTTCATGCAACAACAAAGGCCCAGCACAGCCAAAAATAAATGAAGAATTAAAAGAGGAAAGAAGATGGACAGATGGTTCTGGGACTGGCAAAAGGAAGTTAAATATATGATACTGTAAATAGCAGCTTCTTTTGTTTTGAGTAGAAAGAGCTGGGCAGAGAAGACAGGGGAAGAGTACAGACAGCCTCAACTAATGAATTGTGTGTTGGACTTCAGCTTTTATATCCATGGTAGTCAGACTTCTAATACTTTTACGTAGAGTGATCAGGTATTGAGAAATTGTATAGTACATTTAAAACTCATACTGGGAGCCCCATCAGGGCACCTTTTTCAAAGCAGCAAAAAAGTGATCAGCATCCCATAACTTTGCAGCTCTTGTCTTCTCTCAGAGCTCCAAGGATGGTTTGAGCATTTCTGCTTATAGAGACTGAATGAACATCGAAAGTTTAGGACATGTTTTGTGTGCTCAATGGGATTTCGGGAGATATTCAAAAAGAGCTCAGAAAAAATACTATAAAGATTAAGGATGTGTTGGACTCTGAGAGATAAGGATAAGGATTCTGATTTAATATCACAAGTGAAGTGAAGTGAAGTCCCTCAGTCGAGGCTGACTCTTTGCGACCCCATGGACTCCTCCATCCATGGGATTCTCCAGGCAGAGAATGGAGTGGGTTGCCATTTCCTTCTCCAGGGGATCTTCCCGACCCAGGGATTGAACCGCAGTCTCCCACACTGCAGGCACACGCTTTAACCTCTGAGCCACCAGTGAAGCCATTTAAATATCCTCGGGTGCTGAAATGGGAAATTGAGAAGAAAGCCATAAATTCTCAACAGTTCCTTAACAATGGTGTTAAGTGAAGTACAAGACCAGTTTGAAATCGGGATCGATTAACATAATGCTAAAGAGTTGACTCATTGGAAAAGACTCTGATGCTGGGAGGGATTGGGGGCAGGAGGAGAAGGGGACGACAGAGGATGAGATGGCTGGATGGCATCACGGACTCCATGGACGCGAGTCTGAATGAACTCTGGGAGATGGTGATGGACAGGGAGGCCTGGCATACTGCAATTCACAGGGTTGCAAAGAGTCGGACACGACTGAGCGACTGAACTGAACTGAATATAATTCTGAAAGATGGAATAATGAGTNCGAGTCTGAATGAACTCTGGGAGATGGTGATGGACAGGGAGGCCTGGCATACTGCAATTCACAGGGTTGCAAAGAGTCGGACACGACTGAGCGACTGAACTGAACTGAATATAATTCTGAAAGATGGAATAATGAGTCACTATGGATAACCTAATATTTAGAGATAAATATTTCATCCAATTAGTTGCTTAAAAAGTGGTGAATGTAGAGCTCCATTTATAGAAACAACTTAATACCTAAAAAAATATATTATTAATGTTGCAATGGTTTCAACTAAATAAATGGAAGAAAATGTTTGGAGAAAAACAACCACCAACATTCTCTAGACGACAAAATCAAAACTGCATTTTCAAGAAGAAAATAATTATTTCGGTGCTTAGGCACTTTTCCCATATCTGTGCTAAACACATTTTATCTTGAATATTTCCTGAATGTGAAAACTGCTTGCAAGGATATAAAATAGATGTAGGAGTTGAGTTGACACATTTTTACTAAAATGATTGAAATGATTATGCATATATATGTATATAATTTAATATATATTGGTTGTCATTTAGTTGCTATGTCTGACCCTTTTGCGATCCCATGGACTACAGCTCAGCAGTCTCCTCTGTCCACAGGATTTCCCAGGCAAGAACACTGGAGTGGTTTGCCATTTCCATCTCCATCAGATTTTCCTGACCCAGGGATCAAGCCCACATCTCCTGCATTGGCAGGCGGATTCTTCACCACAGTGCCACCCGAGAAGCCCTAAAGAATACATTGTTTTCCCAAAGAACAAAACTGGGATGGGGTCATCTTGGGTTCTGTTACTAGGGTCATTTGGAGGAGGAAGGAAACCCAGCAGGAGGAAGCTGCATTTTGGGGCTCATTTCGGCTGTTATGTGGGGAGCGGACTATGACAGAGACCTGGGAACAGCCAGACTAGGGGAGTGTTACAGGAGCAGAGGGGTAGTCAGACTACGTATCTAAAGGAGAGTTTCAGTTGATAAGTGAGCAAAAGAGAGGGGTCAGAGATGAAATCACAGCAACTTCCCTGGTGGTTCGAAGTTAGGATTCTATGCTCCCAACACAGGGGACATAGGTTTGATCCCTGGTTGGGGAAGCAAGATCCCACATGCTTCATGTCATAGCCAAAAAAAAAAAGAAAGAAACACAGATTCTGGGTTATTTAATGGAGGCATCATTTATTTAAGAAGAAAACTGTGGCATGAGCATGTTTGAGGAGAAAAAAAAATCAAAATGCATTTCTGGACTTACTCTGTTTGTTATATTTATTATAATCACAACCACAGTCATGGGGCATGCATTTTATTCTATTCAGTTTTCTCTTCAATTAATGGCAAGATCACTTGGATTGATAGCCATAGATGTTAGTTTTATGAATAAACGAAATCAATTCCTGAAAAATAATTATTGATTCTGTGACTGTATGAAAAAGAGGTTCAAAATGTTTAGGATCTATATGTATGTGCCCTACTTTGTTATTTATCAGTTAGGACTAGACCAAGATACCTGAGGGTATTCTGTTGTTCCTCTTGTTTGTGTTCTTTAAAGCTTAATATGGAACATTTAAGTAATGCACAATTACAATCTTTTCCAGACTCCATGAAACGCAGTTCCTCTGTGGAAGACACACTGAGAGGTAATTGGTGACATGGAAACAAGGGGTGATGATAATTATCCCAGCTCGACAGGAACTCATGCCCACAAGCCATAGGACTGTGGTGACTGACATCAAAAGCTCTCAGTAACACACCCATTTCCTGCCACTGAGACATGCAGCGACTCCCTCCGATTCCAAGCCCCCAAGAAGCAGAGGCTGAAGTAGGATTAAATGAGCAAGACTTTTATTAGAGAAAGTGCCTCTGAGGAAGCATACGGGGAGGGACTGGTAGAGTACAGTGCAATCCTGAATGAAGGAGAGACGTGGGAAGGCAGCTTACATGCAGTCTAAAGAAGTTTCTAAAGAAAAAGCAAGAGAGTTCCGGAAAAGCACCAACTTCTGTTTTAGTGACTATGCCAAAGCCTTTGACTGTGTGGATCACAACAAACTGTGGAAAATTCTTCAAGAGATGGGAATACCAGACCACTCAGCCTGTGTCTTGAGAAATCTGATTGCAGGTCAAGAAGCAACAGTTAGAACTGAACCTGAAATAACACACTTGTTCCATATTGGGAAAGGAGTATGTCAAGGCTGTATATTGTCACCTTGCTTATATAATTTATACACAGAGTGCATCATGTGAAATGAAAGGGCTGGATGAAACACAATCTGGAATCAAGATTGCTGGGAGAAATATCTATAACCTCAGATATGCAGATGACACCACCCTTATGGCTGAAGGCAAAGAAGAACCAAAGAGCCTCTTGATGAAAGTGAAAGTGGAGAGTGAAAAAGTTGGCTTAAAGCTCAACATTCAGAAAACTAAGATCATGGTATCTGGTCCCATCACTTCATGGCAAATAGATAAGGAAACAGAAGAACCAGTGGGAGAATTTATATTTTGGGGCTCCAAAATCACTGCAGATGATGACTGCAGGAAATTAAAAGACACTTTCTCCTTGGAAGGAAAGCTAAGACCAACCTAGGCAGCATATTAAAAAGCAGAGACATTATTTTGCCAATAAATGTCTGTCTAGTCAAAGCTATGGTTTTTCCAGTAGTCATGTATGGATGTGAGAGTTGAACTATAAAGAAAGCTGAGCACTGAAGAACTGATGCTTTTGAACTGTGGTGTTGGAGGAGACTCCTGAGAGTCCCTTGAAATGCAAGGACATCCAACCAGTCCATCCTAAAGGAAATCAATCCTGAATATTCATTGGAAGGACTGATGCTGAAGCTAAAACTCCAATACTTTGGTCACCTGATGTGAAGAACTGACTCTTTGGAAAAGACACTGATGCTGGGAAAATTGAGGGCAGGAGGAGAAGAGGACGACAGAGGATGAGATGGTTGCATGGCATCACTGACTCGATGGCCATGAGTTTGAGTAATCTCTGGAGTTGTTGATGGACAGGGAAGCCTGACAGGCTACTACAGTCCATGGGATCACACAGAGTTGGATAGGACTGAATGACTGAGTGTCACTGAAAGTGACAGTTATTCAGTCACGGCCAACTCTTTGCAATCCCGTGGGCAATAGCCATCCAGTCTTCTCTGTCCATGTAATTCTCCAGGCAAGAATACTGGAGTGGGTTGCCATTCCCTTCTCCAGGGGGTCTTCCTGACCCAGGGATCAACACTAGGTCTCCTCATTGCAGGCGGACTCTTTACCATCCCAGCCAAACCTGTGTCCTTAATATAACTGCTCAAACTTTTTTCCTTTTTAATTTTTTTTTTAAATTTCTTGGCTACCCTGTGTGGCATGCAGAATCTTATTTCTCCAACCAGGGATTGAGCCCATACCCCCTGCACTGGGAGCATTGAGTCTTAACCACTGGATCACCAGAGAAGGCTCTACTCAAAACATTTTGACTGCAGCAAATACAGTGATTTTTTTTTCCAATTTCAAAATCTAGAGTTTTGTAGCAAAGTATTCACAAAATATCCAACACCATATCTCTTAGAGGAATAAAAAGCAACTATTCCAATAAGCACAGCAGAGCCTGAGTGAAAAGATTTTTGAGGAATTGCCTAATATCAAATTGGTTTGGCACATCATAGGGATGTAGCTTTGAAAATGATTTATCAATAATAATACCATTCACTGATTATGATGAGTATTAATTTCAAAGTTTTATCAAAATATGAGTTATTCTTTACCAATCTGTTAACAAAATGATAATAAAAGCACTATACCCAAGGAACTTCTTACATCCTGTGTAATTATAATGCTTTCATGCTGGACATTTCAGTTACCCTTGATCATTGCTCTGAAAGCTTNATGATGGACAGGGAGGCCTGATGTGCTGCGATTCATGGGGGTCGCAAAGAGTTGGACACGACTGAGCTGAAACTGAACTGAAGAAGCCAAGTAACTAGCCCAAATACACCACTGGTGGAGGCAAATTTTGAACCTCACAGTCTGACCCCATAGAGCATAGCACTCTCCTTTGCCTGCTTTGAGGGACACCTTCTGTTTCTCTTGTCCCCCAAGACATCCAGTTTCTGTGCACAGAAGAGATTGAATGCAAATTTGCTGAGTGAAGACAAACAGACATAGCCCTTGTTTCTGCAGGAAGAAATATCACGGGAGGGACTGGAAATCCCATTTTAAAAATAAAAGAAGATTTTCAGCTTTTGACATTACTCCACATCAGGGTTAAAGAATTGGAGAAAAATTAATACTGTTAAGATAAGAAGGAAAGAAAGGAGATGTATGGTGCTGATTCTTGAAACTGTAGTCCATAAATGTCTACCTCTAGCAATATCAAAGGTAACATATAATTATGAGTTGAATCTGCACCACTCCCCCCACCCCCCAACGATATCTTGAAGTGTTAGCCCTTAGTATCTCTGAATGGAATGTTATTGAGAAATAGGATTCTTGCCCAGAGACCATGCTAACCTTCTATATATTATTCCAGTTTTAGTAAATGTGCCTCAGGGCAGGGATATACAGACACAGAAAATGGGACTTGTGGACACTACTAGGGAAGAAGATGGTGGATCTAATGGAGAAAGTAGAACTGACATATACGCTGTCATATATAAAATAGATAGCTAGTTTGAAGCTGCAAAGAATATAATCAATCAGATTTCGGTATTGACCCTCTGGTGATGCCCATGTGCAGAGTCTTATCTTGTGAAGACTACTTAAATAGTCTTCACTGGTGAAGAAATAGTCAGAGCTATGGTTTTTCCAGTAGTCATGTATGGTTGTGAAAGTTGAACCATAAAGAAACCTGAGCACCAACGAACTGATGCTTTTGAACTGTGGTGTTGGAGAAGACTCTTGAGAGTCTCTTGGATTGCAAGGAGATCCAACCAGTCAATCCTAAAGGAGATCAGTCCTGAATATTCATTGGAAGAACTGATGCTGAAGCTAAAGCTCCAATACTTTGGCCACCTGGTGCAAAGAACGGACTCTTTGGAAGAGACCCTGATGCTGGGAAAAATTGAAGGCAGGAGGAGAAAGGAATGACAGAGGATGAGATGGCTGGATGGCATCACCGACTCAATGTACATGAATCTGAGTAAACTTTGGGAGTTGGTTATGGACAGGGAGGCCATGGGATCACAAAGAGTCAGGTAGGACTGAGCGACTGAACTGAACTGAGTCGGAAGCTGCTATATGACACAGGCAGTCCAGCTTGGCACTCTGTGATGACCTAGAGCGGTGTGATGGGGGAGGGGGAGGCTCAGCTGGGAGGGGATGTATGTATACATATAGCTGATGCACGTTGTTGTATAGCAGAAACCAACACAACACTGAAAAGCAATTTCCTCCAGTTAAAATATATGTTTAGAAAGAACATTAAATAGGGTCTTTACAAAGTTCATCAAGTTAAAGTGAGGTCATTACTGTGGTTTGTAATCCACTATGCTATGACTAGTGTCCTTGTTAAAGGGGAAATTTGCACACAAAACAAGCATACACAGACAGATGTAGATGTGACCACACAACAAGAATATGTCTCAAGCTCAAGATCACCTGAGACTCTCAGAAACTAGGAGACAGGCCTGGGATAAACTGTTCCCCATCACTTTCTGAAGGCACCAACTCTTCTGACACCTCAGTTTTGGACTAGCATCCAGAACTATGAAACAATTCATTTTCATTATTTAAGCCACCCAATCTCTGTACTTTAATACAACAATCCTAGGAAACTAACAGAATTTAGCTGCTGCAGAATCCTTTCCTCCTAGTTTCAAAATGCTGAGTAATAATTCTTTCACTCACAGGCCAAGTGAATCTTAGAGCCTCGATTAGTATGAGGCTGAATCGAATGACTTCTTTAAGGGAGAAATCCACAAAAAAGAAAGAAGGAAAGAAATCTGTATGTGTTGGTGTTTTATTCCTCCTTGTTTGCTTATATTAGCACTACTTCCTTTACCCTAGAGCCTTCAAAGGAACTCACCTTGTGTTTATCCAATGAAAACAAGTCATCGTTTGGTTCATTCAAGTGGCCACTTTGGGAGTAAGGAAAGAGAATGTGCTTGGGTTTGTTCTTCTAAGTGAGCATTTGAAAAATTAAAACGAAGAAGAAGAATGATTATGTAGCCTTGAGAAGACGCAACTGGTTTGATAAAACTCTTAATGAAGTCTGAACTAGCATTATAAAGCTGTCTTTAAAATAAATTGTGTGTTCCATTTAAAAATACAAGTAACAAGGGACTTCTCTGTTGGCCAAGTAGCTAATTGTGCACTCTCCAAACAGAGGACATGGGTTTGCTCTTTGGCGGGGAACTAAGATCCCACACACACACACACCAAAAAAAAAAAAAAATAAAGACAAAAGCTAAATAAATAAATAACTGAAAATACAAGTAACAATATTCTTAAAAAGAAAAATTAAGCAAACAGCAAATTGGCTATTTGAAGAATGATATTTCCCCACCCATACATTAAACTTTGCCTCACAAATCCTATTGCCTAGCTGTAGCTTCTTGGAAAAATGTAGCTAGGAAACACTTTAATAAAAGCAAGCTTCAGACTTGGATGACAACGTGCCATACCCCAAACCAAGCATGTTTCAAAAGCAGATGATAACTATTCTTTTTCTGTATGCCCAGTAATAATATTGCTGAAGTGCTAGGATTATTTAAGTGGGAACCAAATTAATCTTTATTAATCCTCGTCACTGTGGTTGCATAATGTCTGGATTAGAATGTCTGGTGTGTGACAATGTCTTTCCTCTTCCAGTGGCAATCAGAAGTGTAAAAATAAACCTTATGCTTTAAAAGAAACGTCGATTTTGGAAAAAAAAAATGGGTATACTCATCTGAACCAAAATAAGAGGGGAAAAAGGCTTTCCAGGAGAAAAAATATACACTATGTCAGAGTTCTAGACATGTTCTTTTCTGTTAATATATTCACTGCTATATGTCAAGGCTGTGAAAATAGGCGGCAAAACAAGAAGGCAGGTGGCCAAATGAATACAGAGAAATTTTATAAATGTGTTCATTTGCATTTTTTGATAAGATCTCTTTAGAGCTTAATTAATACCTTTAAAATTACTTCCTAGAATGAGCTGTGCATAGGCCCAATTGAAATTGCCACCAGGTGCTAATTAGTAAGTGAGGTCAAGTCCCATAATAAATAAATAAATGCAAACACAAACACCTCCCAATGAGGACTGGTGCCTGCCATTCCAGTGTTTTCCTTTACTGATGTGGTTTAGTCTGGATCCCTCTAAATGAATTCTCTGCTATAAGACCCCCACTCTCCAAATCTAACCCATTTTATGGTGCCAAATTCAATGAAGCACCACAGTGCTTAATCAGCCTTCCCAAAAGTTTGATTTGCATCTGGATCTCTGACTCCCGGAACTTGTAGCCTGACACCTTATCATATAGGAGGGTCTGGCTGGATTGCCAGGTCTCAATCCAACTTGGCTCCCAAGTTGAAGTTATTAAACAGCCTCTCCTAAGATCTTAACATCTTCTATAGTATTATTTTGTTCTTCAGTTGCTAAGTCATGTCTGATACTTCGCAGCCCCATGGAGTGCAGTATGCCAGGCTTCCCTGTCCTTCACCATTTCCTGGAGTATTTACTCCATAGTTAAAATGTTAGCTATCCATATTTATATGTCCATATAGATGGTTATCTTTTTAGATATAGCCATAGACATTGACACATATATCAATGTGAAATTAAATACAGATCTGTTTTAGGTGTCAGGAAGTATACGGGATCTAGAACACACGTGAGTGGGAAAAAAAAAAAAAACTTTCTAGAAATAATGGAAGAAACCAATAGTAAATATGTAGACATAACATCACTTTTTGTTTGCCCAGAATTTCAGAATTTAAGACATAAGGATTCAAGCATTATAATAAAATCCAGGAGTGATTTTTCAAATCATTTTCCTGTTACTTTGTGTTTTTAATAATTTTATTGAAGTTGATGTCATGTCTCCCTGTGGTCTGTAATATCTCGGCACAGCTGGAGTAACTAAGGGGAATGCTTTCCCATCTGACGACTCTGATCTGGGTAATTTCAGTCTATTCTAAATTCCTGGAATGTACTCTACCTGAAGTTCATTATTAGCTTCATCAAAGGAATCACATTTTGTGAACTGCCTGCCTACAGCACCCTAATCTGTTGGGAAAAGTCATTTAACAGTCATGCTTTTCCTAATTGCCTGAAAGATCTTAATTTTTGAATTCAGATTAAGATTTCCTCATTATTTTAAGGTTCTTCCTACAAATTAAATCAAGTAAACTTAAAGCTATCCAATGTGATTTCTCTATTTTGTATTAAGAATTTAACTGACATTTTTTGAGTGTGGGTTTTTTTTTTTTTTTACTTATTGCTTTGTAAGCATAGGAGCTTTCTTTAGATCTGAATGAGACTGGTGAGGTTAAAATGATTGGATTCTTCACCATTTTGCTGTCAGTTAATCTTACATTGCCCTAAGAACAGGCATAAACCATTTACTTCATATTTTCTCATAGTGATTGGTCTATTACCCTAGAACTTTGAACTTGGAATTATATGATCAACCTGCTCAGTACCACAGGGTCTCAAAATCATGTCCTATGGAAAAGTCATTGATCCAACTGAAATGAAAAACTGCAGTGTAGCCAAGGTCTAATCACTCGCAAACGTGTCAGGATTTTCAGAATGTTTTTCATGAGGAAATAAAAAGCTGCAGAGAATATCAAAGAGCTTTTTGAGCAGTGTGCCACACACCTAAGAACTCAGCTGCTTGCTCTTCAGTTGACATGAGAAAATGCTAATGTTTAAGTAAACCAAGTCCACACAGAATGATAAGCTGTAGTCCACAAAATGGCTAGAAAGTGAAAACTTAAGGCAGATAATTGGAGGAGTCTTTCTATTTTATAGCTTCTTGTGACTATCAAAACCATTCTGGTACATATGAACTTGCTATTGGTATATAAAATCAACTTTCATAGGAATTTTGTATACAATTGTGATTTTTTATTTACTTGATTCAACACTTCATTCTGACCCACTCTTTGACTTGCAAAAGTCAGACGCTTAATGTGAGGAGTTACACCACTTAGTGAATAATGCTGCTTTGATTTATTTAAAATTAACCCATATTTCTCTACATCTCAAAGTCAAGGTCTACACAGTGGAGGTGAAAAATGACATTGGAAAATGATTTAGAAGTACATTTGTAGAATCCAATCTTCCTTGTGACTCTTTTTTTCTCAGAAATTGAAGAATTTGACATTATTTTTTTTTCTTTTTCATCATGTAGTTTGTCCTTAACTGTTCTGTTTCATAGACGTCCTCCTAAACTTCTGGAAAGGAGGTAGATTATGTATGAGTATAAAGAAAGAGCATTTGTAGTCAAAATGAAATTAATTGCATTTTCAGATTATGACTGTTTAATTTGGGGGAGGAAGCAAAACAATAACCAAAATCTTCTAAAATCATCATTAACCAATCTTCATAGATTTTTCCACGTATGTTTTATGCCCTATTTTTATTTCTTATGGTCTTAGTTCATAGCAATTATAGATTTAAAATATATTTTACCCTTGTGACTATTTGTAAGTTTCTTAAAATTTGAAAATAAAGTTATGAAGTTTGAACTATACAGTGTAAAAATTTCAATACTACAATAATGTTGAGGGGCAAAATCTTGATTTAAGACATTCTAAAAAAACAGTAGAAGCTAACACAATATTGTAAAGCAACAATGAGTGTGCGTTAGTTGCTCAGTCATGTGCGACTCTGCACCTCATGAACTGTAGCCTGTCAGGCTCCTCTATCCATGCGATTCTCCAGGCAAGCATGAAGTGAAGTGAAGTGAAGTCACTCAGTCGTGTGGATTCCATGGACTGTAGCCTACCAGGCTCCTCCATCCATGGGATTTTCCAGGCAAGAATATTGAAGTGGAATGCTGTTCCCTTCTCCAAAGGATCTTCTTGACCCCGGGATCGAATCCAGGTCTCCTGCATTGCAGGCAGATTCTTTACCATCTGAGCTACAGGGAAGATCTCTCCAAGAAAAAGTAATTTTAAAAATCTACCCTTTGTAAAAAGATGATTTGTACATGATTTTGTAATTGATGAATATTAATTGGGAATCTACTGTAGAATTAACATGATGGTAAACACTGAAAATGGCTATTGAATAAGATTCCTGTCCCTAGCAGGCTCCTACCTTACATGCTAGCAGGGATTGATAGACGTAAAGTAGTTTCAAAAAGCAATAAAAAAATAAATGCTGTAATAGAGTTAGGTACAGAAGCCATAGCAACTTAAATACAGCACAGTTAAATACATCTGAGGGTGTAAAACCAGGATTGTATAAGGGTTGTAAACCTTAGGCTGTATCTTGAAGAATTAATAAAACTCGTAAGAGTATTGTTTGCCTGTGAAAGGAAAAAAGTGTTCCACCCAGATGGAATAGATGATTGATCCTAGAACTTTCTTAAGATAAAATATTCTGTGCAATGTACTGTTGCAGGAAAGGGGACCCCTTCCAGGGCCGGAAATGAGACTCTTGTCTAACACTGGGAAATGAATTGTCCGAGGAGACACAGGCGCTCACAAAGCAAGAGATTTTATTGAGAAAGGGCACCTGGGTGGAGAGCAGTAGGGTAAGGGAACCCAGGAGGACCGATCTGCTGCATGGCTCGCAGTCTCAGGTTTTATGGAGATTTTATCTCAGACTTTATGAATGGGATTAGTTTCTAGGTTGTCTTTAGCCAATCATTCTAACTCAGAGTCCTTCCTGGTGGTGCAGCCTTGTTCGGCCAAGATGGATGCCATCGAGGATTCTGGGAGGTGGTGGGACAGGTGGTGTCTCCTTTTGACCTTGCCCGAATTCTTCCGTTTGGTGGTGGCTTATTAGTTCCCTGTTCCTTACCAGGACCTCGTGTCCTAAAACAACTGATGCAAATGGTTACTGTGGTGCCTGGCCAGGGTGGGCGGTTTCATTCAGTGTGCTGCCCTTAACAGTACCACAAATTTTAGCAGCTTAAAATAACCACATAATGTAAAGGAAGGCATTATTAGCTCTCAATAATATGTGGGTATGTTTCTGTTTTACACAAAATATACAGAAAATTTTACATAAAACTCCAATGATTGAAACTCTTGTGAAGTCACTATTCTTCTAATTATCTCAGTTCAGGCAATTGCAGTTCTTGAGCAAAATGTTTTTATTTTCTTTATTGTCTTATGTACAATTTGAGTCACAGGAGAAGGAAGGTCTCCAGCTTCAGGCACAAAGGTTTGAATTAAAATCTACTGCTTAATGAATAGTGAACAATCTATTTATCTCTCTGATTAGGTGACAATTTTTCACCATTTGCCTGCTTATTAAAATATGGGTAATAATAGTGACTCTTCCTGGCTTTTGTGAGATTTAAGCATAATTCTTGACCCACATTAAGCCATCAATTACTATTATTAGCATTATCATCACCATCTTATTACCACCATCACTATTTTTATGATAATTACTTAGGAAGAGAACATTATGTTAATAGGACCGAATTGAGTAAGAAAAAAAATCTTATTTCTAGAAACAGCAAAGTCAACTAGTCTTTCATTTCCAAAATAAATCAGTCATGACAGAATATATGCTGTTGCCTATCATTTTTTTTTCAAATAAATATTTTCACATGAAACTTTTATTCAAAATTGCCCTTGTTTTTGTCCTTTTGGACTTTTCTTCAAGTACTTATAAAAATTGCCAAATGCCTTTATTTTACCAAGTAGATAATTCATTTTTAAAGACCTACATCACTGCTATTTATATAAATATCTTGACAACGAGTATTTCTGTAAGTTATGGTTGATGACACATTATCTCTCATAATAAAATTAAAGAAAAGTGCTGGCAGGAGAAATAACACCTTTCTTAATGATCAAGTAGGTAGTTTTAATTTGGAAGAAAGAACAGTGAACTCATTGCCAGAAGACATATTTAAACCCCAAATCTGTCTCTTGCACACTGGAAGCTTCTATCATTCAATGAATTTCTTTGTGTGTCTTTCCTTAATTGACAGTCTTACCATTTGTTTTTGTTGCAGAAACACATTGATATAAAATATTCTGCTAACTGAGCTCACATCTACAAACCTAAGGTAACATTACAAATTAATACAAAAGTTATTATCATTGAAGATTCGATCCCTGGGTGGGGAAGATCCCCTGGAGAAGGAAATGGCATCCCATTCCAATTTTCTTGCCTGGGAAATCCCATGGACAGAGTCTGGCAGGCTACTGTCTAGGGGGTCATAAAGGGTCCGGCAAGACTGAGAGACCAACACTTTTACTTTATTGGTCATTTAAACGGATGAAAAATGCCTCCTGGTCAGTTTAAGTGGAGAATATATTTTCTAGCAATGAAAAACTTTCCTTTCCTCCACTCCAGAAACAATAGCTAATTAATAATGATTATGTGAAATGTCTATGTCAGAAGCCAGTGCTGCTTAAAAGCTGAACTGATGTGTGTGTGGAGAGAGAGAGAGAGAGAGAGAGAGANTATATTTTACCCTTGTGACTATTTGTAAGTTTCTTAAAATTTGAAAATAAAGTTATGAAGTTTGAACTATACAGTGTAAAAATTTCAATACTACAATAATGTTGAGGGGCAAAATCTTGATTTAAGACATTCTAAAAAAACAGTAGAAGCTAACACAATATTGTAAAGCAACAATGAGTGTGCGTTAGTTGCTCAGTCATGTGCGACTCTGCACCTCATGAACTGTAGCCTGTCAGGCTCCTCTATCCATGCGATTCTCCAGGCAAGCATGAAGTGAAGTGAAGTGAAGTCACTCAGTCGTGTGGATTCCATGGACTGTAGCCTACCAGGCTCCTCCATCCATGGGATTTTCCAGGCAAGAATATTGAAGTGGAATGCTGTTCCCTTCTCCAAAGGATCTTCTTGACCCCGGGATCGAATCCAGGTCTCCTGCATTGCAGGCAGATTCTTTACCATCTGAGCTACAGGGAAGATCTCTCCAAGAAAAAGTAATTTTAAAAATCTACCCTTTGTAAAAAGATGATTTGTACATGATTTTGTAATTGATGAATATTAATTGGGAATCTACTGTAGAATTAACATGATGGTAAACACTGAAAATGGCTATTGAATAAGATTCCTGTCCCTAGCAGGCTCCTACCTTACATGCTAGCAGGGATTGATAGACGTAAAGTAGTTTCAAAAAGCAATAAAAAAATAAATGCTGTAATAGAGTTAGGTACAGAAGCCATAGCAACTTAAATACAGCACAGTTAAATACATCTGAGGGTGTAAAACCAGGATTGTATAAGGGTTGTAAACCTTAGGCTGTATCTTGAAGAATTAATAAAACTCGTAAGAGTATTGTTTGCCTGTGAAAGGAAAAAAGTGTTCCACCCAGATGGAATAGATGATTGATCCTAGAACTTTCTTAAGATAAAATATTCTGTGCAATGTACTGTTGCAGGAAAGGGGACCCCTTCCAGGGCCGGAAATGAGACTCTTGTCTAACACTGGGAAATGAATTGTCCGAGGAGACACAGGCGCTCACAAAGCAAGAGATTTTATTGAGAAAGGGCACCTGGGTGGAGAGCAGTAGGGTAAGGGAACCCAGGAGGACCGATCTGCTGCATGGCTCGCAGTCTCAGGTTTTATGGAGATTTTATCTCAGACTTTATGGATGGGATTAGTTTCTAGGTTGTCTTTAGCCAATCATTCTAACTCAGAGTCCTTCCTGGTGGTGCAGCCTTGTTCGGCCAAGATGGATGCCATCGAGGATTCTGGGAGGTGGTGGGACAGGTGGTGTCTCCTTTTGACCTTGCCCGAATTCTTCCGTTTGGTGGTGGCTTATTAGTTCCCTGTTCCTTACCAGGACCTCGTGTCCTAAAACAACTGATGCAAATGGTTACTGTGGTGCCTGGCCAGGGTGGGCGGTTTCATTCAGTGTGCTGCCCTTAACAGTACCACAAATTTTAGCAGCTTAAAATAACCACATAATGTAAAGGAAGGCATTATTAGCTCTCAATAATATGTGGGTATGTTTCTGTTTTACACAAAATATACAGAAAATTTTACATAAAACTCCAATGATTGAAACTCTTGTGAAGTCACTATTCTTCTAATTATCTCAGTTCAGGCAATTGCAGTTCTTGAGCAAAATGTTTTTATTTTCTTTATTGTCTTATGTACAATTTGAGTCACAGGAGAAGGAAGGTCTCCAGCTTCAGGCACAAAGGTTTGAATTAAAATCTACTGCTTAATGAATAGTGAACAATCTATTTATCTCTCTGATTAGGTGACAATTTTTCACCATTTGCCTGCTTATTAAAATATGGGTAATAATAGTGACTCTTCCTGGCTTTTGTGAGATTTAAGCATAATTCTTGACCCACATTAAGCCATCAATTACTATTATTAGCATTATCATCACCATCTTATTACCACCATCACTATTTTTATGATAATTACTTAGGAAGAGAACATTATGTTAATAGGACCGAATTGAGTAAGAAAAAAAATCTTATTTCTAGAAACAGCAAAGTCAACTAGTCTTTCATTTCCAAAATAAATCAGTCATGACAGAATGTATGCTGTTGCCTATCATTTTTTTTTCAAATAAATATTTTCACATGAAACTTTTATTCAAAATTGCCCTTGTTTTTGTCCTTTTGGACTTTTCTTCAAGTACTTATAAAAATTGCCAAATGCCTTTATTTTACCAAGTAGATAATTCATTTTTAAAGACCTACATCACTGCTATTTATATAAATATCTTGACAACGAGTATTTCTGTAAGTTATGGTTGATGACACATTATCTCTCATAATAAAATTAAAGAAAAGTGCTGGCAGGAGAAATAACACCTTTCTTAATGATCAAGTAGGTAGTTTTAATTTGGAAGAAAGAACAGTGAACTCATTGCCAGAAGACATATTTAAACCCCAAATCTGTCTCTTGCACACTGGAAGCTTCTATCATTCAATGAATTTCTTTGTGTGTCTTTCCTTAATTGACAGTCTTACCATTTGTTTTTGTTGCAGAAACACATTGATATAAAATATTCTGCTAACTGAGCTCACATCTACAAACCTAAGGTAACATTACAAATTAATACAAAAGTTATTATCATTGAAGATTCAATCCCTGGGTGGGGAAGATCCCCTGGAGAAGGAAATGGCATCCCATTCCAATTTTCTTGCCTGGGAAATCCCATGGACAGAGTCTGGCAGGCTACTGTCTAGGGGGTCATAAAGGGTCCGGCAAGACTGAGAGACCAACACTTTTACTTTATTGGTCATTTAAACGGATGAAAAATGCCTCCTGGTCAGTTTAAGTGGAGAATATATTTTCTAGCAATGAAAAACTTTCCTTTCCTCCACTCCAGAAACAATAGCTAATTAATAATGATTATGTGAAATGTCTATGTCAGAAGCCAGTGCTGCTTAAAAGCTGAACTGATGTGTGTGTGGAGAGAGAGAGAGAGAGAGAGAGAGAGAACGAGAGATTTAGATTTTTTAAATAATTTCTGGTTGTGTAATGCTTTCATTCTTTAAATGCCTCTGCATTTGCTGTTAACGGCATATAAAAATCAAACCAAACTCTACGGTTCTTATTTGCCTCAGCCCTTCTTTGGCGCAGGGACTGTAACGCTGTTGAGACTAGAGTTCTCGGTCGTGCCCAGAATCCCTCCTCAGTGAGAGCTTCTTTCATCTTCCCTCGCATCTGCAGTTCTCACCTTCCACCTTTGCAGGCACTATGTAATTATCATGTCCGCGGACCACTTTTCATTTCTCCATCAGCTTTGACAAGAAGATGGACCCTCTCGCTGCAGACTACATGTCATTGTTCATGAAACACTTGCCCAACAGGAACTTAAATATTAATTGTGAAAAAACTGCATGGGGTAAGGATCTTTGATGAACTAAAATTGCTGTTGTGCCGTGATGTGAAGGGCCTTTAATTTTGCCATCTGGGTCTAATTGACAGAGAATGACTAAGAATTGTAGCCTGGGGAATTGGTGAACTTTGCATATGAACAATTAGCTAGAAAAAGAGCAAGGTAGTTTAGAAAATTGTGAGTATCTCTAAAAATGAAGTGTCTGCATACCTCCGGATTATGCAGCCGGTATTCCATCATCCAGACACACTTCTTGCACCGAACAGTAGCTCGGACTGCAATTAAGATGAGTGTCAGTGAATTGGACCTAAATACACAGATTTCAGTTTTCTCTAGAAGCCAAGATCCATGTCACGTGATCTGTCCATGTTTTCCCTGCCCCGGTTTTCCTAACACTTCCTATTACAACAAAGATATCATTTTGCCAGTTCTCTGACATGAGATATAAATATCTGAGACATTTGATTTAGTAGATATTTATCTCTAACACAAAAAACAAAGAGAAGTGATTATAAGTATTTATATTTTTTAGTCAAAATTGATTGATTCTGGGTTGAGTCATAAGATCAGTTTTTATTTTTAAAAAACACACCAAGGAAAACTGGATTAAAATAAAACTTTTATGCTTTAAAACAATTAATATACTAGAACAACTTGTAAGAAGTGAGCTATTCACCTGTCATTAACCAAATACCAATCTGTTTACACATTTCATTATCTTTTTTCTTTCAAATCAGCTTGCTTAGGCTGTATTTTTTCATGTGGATTTTTTCATTGGAAAATCAACGACAAAATTTGTTTTTCTTATAAACATTAGCTACAAGAAGTGGCTTTTAGAAAATAAACTATCGATATTTTTGACCATTACACTTACAAATTAGTGTTGGATGTTTACCATTTTTGAAAAATAAGATTTTAAGCATGAACGTTTGTTGTTGTTCAGTTGCTAAGTTGTGTCTGACTCTTTGGAACACCATGGACTGCAGTATGCCAGGATCCCCTGTCTTTCATGAAAGTTACGTGTGAGAAAATATTATACCAGATCGATTTTAACATTAGATACAATGAATTAACCAATTAGATACAATGAGTGTTATAATTGTAAGTCTAACAGATACCTTAGATTTCACCTCCCCTAATCCTTGCTTTCTAAAGATAAAAGGATGGAGACCCTAGGGTTATGTACCTCTGGTAGTTAGTACCTTAGATGCCTCCAGAATCTACTCTATTGACATCAAACACTCAACCCACTGAAAGAAATCGAGAGGAACTACAAGTACCATCCCAATGCATGACTTATAGTTTCAAGATCAAGATCAAGGACACGTTTCTTTATGGACAAAACTGTAGAAAAACTATATAAAAATCTCTGTTTGGAGCCACCATTAGAGGTTAAAGGGAGACTGAAAATATCAGCTAACCTTGAACACTGCAAATTTTAGTGGGGTGAGGAAAAAAGACAGCACATTTTAGGAGGAAATGCATTGGTGTTTCCTATATAAAATATATTTGGAAGAAGGAAAATAAGTTATTAAGACAGCTGTTTTTGATAATTTCTTGAGAAGCTTCATAATATATGAATGAGCAAAATTGGTTTTGGCAATCTTGATAGCTAAATAAGGTTTTCAATCATTATTCATCCCTTTGGCATATTATTCAGCATTGCTTGTATATCATGGTAAAATGTATGTTTCTGTGATTTATTTTTTCAGTTCTGTGCTTCTGTTAAACTCTTAAGATAGTGTTAGCATTGATTTTAGATGGAAAGTGCACATTTAGGGGAATGATATAATATGCCACTGCCTTTGTTTCTGACTGTGATAATAGTTTACACGTGTCAAAAACAGTCACTTCAAAAACAATAAAAGTTTTTTGGAAAATCTATACAGGCTGCCTAAGAGTTATGCCAAAATATATTTCCTTTTCATCAGGATATGAAAATCAAAAGTTTTCACTGAGTTGTTCAACTGTAGATAGCTGAAGCGCCAGAGGTTGCTGAAATTTTCTCCCTCTTGAGTTAGTCTGTGATCAAAAGGAACCTGCTGGCATCACTCCTTTTTAATCACATGTAGCTAATTAGAATAATGTATATCTTGGGAAAAAGAGGTGCTGGCCTGTACTTGGAATAGGCTTCATTGGAAACATATCTAAGTGAAGGTGATAAATGGACCATACAAACAGATTAATGCTTTTCCAATTGTATTGTTGCTACGTCAAAAAAAAAAAAAAAAAATCAGTGCATTTCTCCTGAGCCACAAGCTGCTCTCCATCTGATTTCTGTACACTACTATTAACCAGTAATGAGATATTCCATACACTGATATCGAGCTTCTATTTCTCTTCATGCCTGCCAAAACATCCCTTTTTAATAACACCCTAAAACAGGTCCTTCCTGTCTCTTCTCTTGTATAAATGTATTCTTGTTCCTTTGTTTCAGTAACATCATCAGTGCTGTCTCCTAGGTAAAAGATTCATTACTTGGCTGTGATTCATAGAATTGGAGCAGTAACTAAATTACCAAGGGAATGTATCAGAAAATCAGCTGTTGTTATATTACTGATCAGAGTCTTTAAAAGAGGAAATAAAGAAACACTCTTTGATATAGAAGCATGCCTATAGGTCAGGAGAAAGCAGCTCAAGTCCTTCTTAAGAAGTGGAGGGAAAGAGGCTAAGGTGAATCGAGAGCCTGAGATTGACTCGGGCACACTATCCTTACTATGTATAAAAATGCAAGTAATGAAAACCTACTTACAGCACAGGAAATGCTCTGGGGTGACCTAAATGGAAAGAAAATCCAAATCAGAGGGGCTACATGTATACTGATTGACTTGACTGCACAATCGAAACTAACACAGCATAGTAAAGCAACTATGCTAATACAAACTTTAAAAACATAAATAAAAATCAAATAATCTAATACAGAAAGAAAAGAAGGGATACACTAAAGAGTGTCCACAGGCAACAACCAATACCTATTTAATGCTGAGAAATGGGTCTGACTTTATCCTGATGCTCCCTTTTTTAGTGAATATCTCTTTGTTGCTCATTAATTAAATTTGGGTTAGCTATATTTCTCTGATCCCTCAATAACTGATGACTGCTAAGGGAGAATCAAAACCTCACTGCTAATTAACTTGTTATTGTGAGTTGCAGTCTTTGAAGTCTTCTTTTCCAGAATGCTGTTCCTGAGATCATGTTTTTGGTTTTTTGTTTCTTTTCCCCCCTAGCTTCTTTCAAAAGATCCATACCTCTTAAATGGCATTATACAACAAAGATTTATCAAAACATAATGAATCACTGGCAATGATAATTTTGAGACAAAGATTATGAATAATCCAATTGAGTGTGCCCAAAAGCCAATGACAAGCATAATCATGGTAATAAAAATAGTAATAAAGATAAAATTAGAGAATGTTAAGAGTTAATAAACAGGAATCCTTGCTTTGTGATTTGATTAAGCATCCATCTCTTTCTTGCACTTTCTTTTCCTCTTTTATAATCAAGCCCCACTTGATTATGATGCCTGCTGTCAGCTTATCTGGATCTGTTTCATTCTGCAGACATATCAGTCTCCTCTAATTGTTTCAGTTAAGATCTGTATTCTCTGAGCTTGGAGATCACCAGAAATACTGAACAGAAAATGTAAGACTGTCTCATGTCAGGACTGATGTGTTTGGGGAAATTTGTATATATATATTTGCAGGTATTGTAACTCTGGTCCTCAAATATACTGATACTTAAGTTAGCCAGAAAGGGGTTTATTCCAGTAATATCTTTAATTACACATAAAGCCAGATAGAGTAAATTCATTGAGATACAATGGTCAGAATGTAGCTTCATCCTGGAATTGTAAGATCCATGGATGAATCACCAGGAACATGATATTAATGATCTTGCATTAAGCCAGGATGAACATCAAACTATTACCACTAATAACAAGTAAGGGTCGTAGGAAATATATTGAGTTCATTTTTTCATTTCATTGTCATTACTCTTATTCTTAAGCTCACCCATTTTTTTTTTAATGAAGAGGATTTGTTTGATTTTAAAATAAGTGGTGGAAGAAATGTGGATTTGTTTTTTAACCTCAAGGTAAATAGAGACTTTCTATCTCAGTTCATATGTAAATATGATACACTATAATTTAAAACAAAGTTATGAAAAACAAATGCAAATGTTAAGTACGATAGGATAGTTTGGAAGATGTAACTCAAGCCAACAAGAATTACAGAGTTTAGACATATTTGTTCGACTTTGGGTTTTGTCACAGTGAACATGCTATTGTCACTTCATTTTTCTAATACTCAGGTTTTAGGTCAAACTGCATTAACTACTCCTTAGATTTGTTGAGAAAGTATATAAAATCACGCATGCAAAGCTAGTAGCACAGTATTTGGCATAAGATAGGTGTTTAGTGTGTGGTAGCTATTTAAGATTCAATCATTGTGAGTTTTTAAATGAAAAGTATTTTAACACAATGCATTTAAAACAACACCAAAAATTTAGAAATATTCTAGTATATTTACCTGTGTCTCCATAATTCTATGCTTTTCTCATATATCCTGTTAGAGAATTTCCACAGAATTAGCAGCAGTGTGCTTAATACAAATACACAAATAATTCTCTCTCTGTTCCTCCCATCAGAAAGAAAAAGAAAATAATTGTGAAAGTCATTTGAAGTGTATCTAAATAAACTGCTTTGGTTAAAATGATAAATCATATCTCAACATATGATAGTTGTTTTCCTTTTCTACTAATCAAATGGATTTTTAAACTTTTTACACTTACTATTATATTTATTTGTAAAATTATTTTCTATAAGTTGTGCTGTAAAAATCTAACACGATTACTTTTCTCTAATTTGTCAGTTTTTCTCAGTTTTCTTTCCACATTGCTAGGTATGTTTTTCTCTTCCAAATTTCAAGTTCGAATGTATGCTAGAGTATCTTTACTTTTATTTATTATATTTCAGGTATCTATAATTGTTTGCATAAATACTCTATATTTTAAAATATTTTAATTTTCTAAGATGCCAACATCTGATTGACCTGATTTACCTGTTTATCTTTTTTTGAGGCAGATATATACACATTCAATTCCATTCAGTTCAGTTCATTTCAGTTGCTCAGTCGTGTCTGACTCTTTGCGACCCCATGAATCGCAGCATGCCAGGCCTCCCTGTCCATCATCAACTCCCAGAGTTCACTCAGACTCACGTCCATTGAGTCGGTGATGCCATCCAGCCATTTCATCCTGTGTCGTCCCCTTCTCCTCCTCCCCCTAATCCCTCCCAGCATCAGAGTCTTTTCCAATGAGTCAGCTCTTCGCATGAGGTTGGCCAAAGCAGAGCATAGATTCAGTGTAAGTGAAGAACATATTAATCAGTGGAGAAATGATAACAATTTCATATTTTCTTGCGAAGTAACAAGAGTATGTTTTATGAGACCTAGGGAAGTAAGATATCTGGAAGTTTGAAAGTCCTCTGCATTTCAATTGCATTAGGATTGCATGTTCCACCTGCAGTGCAGGAGATGCAGGTTCGATTCCTGGGTCAGGAAGATCCCCTGGAGGAGGAAATGACAACCACTCCAGTATTCTTGCCTGAAAAATTCCATGAACAGAGCAGCCTGGAGGGCTACAGTCCATGCATTTGCGAAGAGTTGGACACAACTGAACAACTGAGTGTGCGTGCACGCAAGATTGCATGTCACACTGCAGACAATGAAGTTGATGAAGCTGATGTCAGGATTTTTTTTTTGATTTTTAATTTACTTTATTTTACTTTACAATAAGTGCCAAACAACTAGGGATAGGTGGGGAGAAAATTAAAGCAAAGAGACACTGGTGTGGCAGACTTATACATCAAAGAGCGCTCTTGTTAAGGTGTCAAACATCAGTTTGCCAGAAATTTTCTGCTGATGTTGAACAGGAAACCATAGCAGCATGTTCCTTTAAGAAATGCTGCATCACTAGAGCTCTTAGCAGCACATAGCATGGGGTTGTGTGAAAAAAGATGTTGATTTAGGCTGAGTTAAGAGCAACCCGTCATGGACTCTGAATATGAAGTAACATCAAACTTTACTTTACATTACTTTTTTTTTTCTTTTTTGTGTGTGTGCAGAAGAGTGATATAAAAATGTTTAAATTTTCAGAGAACAATATACACTATACAGCCTTGATGTATTCCTTTCCAGATTTGGAACCAGTTGTTCCATGTCCAGTTCTAACTGTTGCTTCTTGACCTGCATACAGGTTTCTTAAGAAGGAGGTCAGGTGGTCTGGTATTCCCATCTCTTTCAGAATTTTCCACAGTTTATTGTGATCCACACAGTCAAAGGCTTTGGCATAGTCAAGAAAGCAGAAGTAGATATTTTTCTGGAACTCTCTTGCTTTTCCAGTGATCCAATGGATGTTCCCAATTTGATCTCTGGTTCCTCTGCGTTTTTAAAATCCAGCTTGAACATCTGGAAGTTCACATTTGAGGCTTGACTTGGAGAATTTTGAGCATTACTTTGCTAGTGTGTGAGATGAGTGCAATTGTGTGGTAGTTTGAGCATTCTTTGGCACTGCCTTTCTTTGGAATTGANAGTTTATTGTGATCCACACAGTCAAAGGCTTTGGCATAGTCAAGAAAGCAGAAGTAGATATTTTTCTGGAACTCTCTTGCTTTTCCAGTGATCCAATGGATGTTCCCAATTTGATCTCTGGTTCCTCTGCCTTTTTAAAATCCAGCTTGAACATCTGGAAGTTCACATTTGAGGCTTGACTTGGAGAATTTTGAGCATTACTTTGCTAGTGTGTGAGATGAGTGCAATTGTGTGGTAGTTTGAGCATTCTTTGGCACTGCCTTTCTTTGGAATTGAAATGAAAACGGACCTTTTCCAGTCCTGTGGCCACTGCTGAGTTTTCCAAATTTGCTGGCATGTTGAGTGAAGCACTTTCACAGCATCATCTTTTAGGATTTGAAAGAGCTCAACTGGAATTCCATCACCTCCGCTAGCTTTGTTGGTAGTGATGCTTCCTATATCATGCTGTCCTTGAAAGCCACTTTAATAATCTTTTTAAAAATTTTCCAAACAATGAATAGATTTAAGAAAGAGCGAAAAGGGAAATCAAGACAAAGAGCTGGTAAAGATGAGATAGAAGATGGTTTTGATAATGGTTTAAGATCACTAATTTCTGGACATTTTCAGAGTGGAGAAACAAGGAATGAGTCAGTTTGAGATTTATCAATGTTGAAGTGAAAAAAAAAATTATGTTATCAATACGGAAACGTTTTGGTCTCTCTAGCATTTGAAAATGGAGAAGACGATGACACTCCACTCCAGTACTCTTGCCTGGAAAATCCCATGGACAGGGGAGGCTGGTAGGCTGCGGTCCATGGGTTTGCGAAGAGTCGGACACGGCTGAGTGACTTCCCTTTCACTTTTCAGTTTCTTGCATTGGAGAAGGAAATGGCAGCCCACTCCAGTGTTATTGCCTGGAGAATCCCAGGGACGGGGGAGCCTGGTTGGCTGCCATCTATGGGGTCACACAGAGTCAGACACGACTGAAGTTACTTAGCAGCAGTATTTGAAAATAAACACCTGGGTAGACAATTGAATTTTGATGTCTTGCATGGTGATAGACATTTCGAAAAATAATCTAGACTTACCTACTACATTAGAAGCTGCCCATACTATACAATGTAATATTGCATTCCTATGAATCTACATTGGAAAAGTTTGTGGACTGAGATATTGTACAGAAACATTCATAGAAGCATGGCTTATGATAGTGAAATATTGGGAAGGACTTGAATGATCATCCACAAGTTGTGGTAAAATGTGCAGTACACATCAATTAAAATTAATTACCTACCACAGCTACCACACTCTACATATCTAGCTAGAGTTTCTTCACTGAGTAGTGTTCATTTGGGAATTTCATATTTATTAATGCACTAAAATGTTCAATCATGTTTTTTATAATTTTAAGTATACTTGCTTCATTTAGTGATATGTTGTTAATTATATGTACAAACAAAATGAACATACATACAAAAATGTACAAAATTCATAAGCATATTGATATCAGATAGCACTAAAACGAATAAATGTCCAAGAACTATGTGAACTTATATTTTGATGCTCTGTGCTCAGTTTATAAGCACAAAAGCGGGCTTCCCTGGTGGCCCAGTGGTAGAGAATCTGCCTGCTGATGCAGGAGATGCAGGTCGATCCAAGATTGGGAAGATCCCCTGAAGAAGGAAATGGAAACCCGCTCCAGTATTCTTGCCTGAGAAATCCCATGCACAGAGAAGCCTGGTGGGCTACAGTTCATAGGGTCACAAAAAAGTCAGACTTGACTTAGGGGCCCCACAACAACTGGTACAAAAATGCCTTAAAAAAGAGAAAAGGCTTATTGTGATGCTGTTAGGAAGATGCTTAACATCATGGAATAATTTCTCCCTTTCTTAACTTATGAGTTTAACAATATCCTGAAAAAACATTAACAGGGCTTCTTTTTAACTGCACAATTTGATTTTAAATTTATCTGAAAGAATGCTGCTGCTGCTGCTGCTAAGTTGCTTCAGTCGTGTCCGACTCTGTGTGACCCCATAGATGGCAGCCCATGAGGCTCCGCCGTCCCTGGGATTCTCCAGGCAAGAACACTGGAGTGGGTTGCCATTTCCTTCTCCAATGCGTGAAAGTGAAAAGTGAAAGTGAAGTCGCTCAGTTGTGTCTGACTCTTAGCGACCCCACGGACTGCAGCCCACCAGGCTCCTCCATCCATGGGATTTTCCAGGCAAGAGTACTGGAGTGGGGTGCCGTAGGAACAGACAAAGATACCTAGGGAAACTCTAGAAAAAACAATAGGGAGTAATCACTACAACTTGCAGAAATTGAAACATATTGTTTAGACTATATTCATTTTAAAGAATCAGAAAATAAATGCAAAAAATAAAATTTTCAAAATACTAAATATGTAAGAAAATTGTTATAAACATTTGGAGCAAGGATATGTCTTCTCCTAAGGTTCAGCTGAGAACTCATTAAAAAAATGTTTGATAAATTTAAATTTTACCATTTAAAATTCTTAATGGGGAGGAAACATCAAAAGAAACAAAGTCAAAACACAAATGACAGGTTGGACAAATCTGTTTTCTCCCAATATCAACATCAAAGAGCCAATCTCCCTGAAATATATGCAGTCACTATTGGTGCCTAATAAAGGATCAGCAACCACCCAATAGAATAAATAAATGCATCCAGTTAAGGCTTCCCCGGTGGCTCAGTGGCAAAGAACCTACCTGCTAATGCAGGAGACACAGGTTCAATCCTTGCATTAGAAAGATCCCCTGGAGAAGAAATGACTATCCGCTTTAGTAGTCTTGCCTGGGAAATCCCTTGGACAGAAGAACCTGATGGACTACAGTCCATGGGCTGGCAAGAGTCAGACATGAAGTAGTGACTAAGTATGCACACACACACATGCACGATACAATTACCTCTTAAGTGTTGTAAAAGGCAACCAGAATTTTTTTTTAAGAATAACACAGATTATATCACACATTGATATACAGCTTTCCCCATTGGGTGAGAAAAGGTCTCAAAGCTTAATAAAATAGTCCTGAAGCAGGCATTGGCCCATATTTTAACTGCATGGAAAGCCAGTTGGCAGTATCTATGAAAATTGGGGTGCATGTGAACAGTAGCCAAAAATAGCACCCCAAAATAAGACTATAGGAGCTCAGGACATGCCACCCCAAATAGGATGGTTTGCCATACCGATTATTTTGAGTTGCACTTGGAAAAGAGCAAAGGAAGTGGGAGGTGTTCTCTGAACTCCTCTTAGCCTAGAGACAGATCCTACGGAAGGAACTCTGCTGTCATAAACTCCCTCCCCGGGAACTTAATCGGGGAGCATTGACTGGTCACAGGAGAGGAGACGAGAAGTTAGTCAAGCCCACACCCAGACAAGCTTTGCCACCAAGGATCATTCTTCCCCTCTGCTTTCGTTCGGAACCCATTCGCCTTTACAAATCACTTAATCTCCCCAAAGAGGCCGAGGCCCCTCTCCCTTTTTCCCATTAAGATCAGCTTTCATTTCCTTCCTTTTTTCTTCTCTCCTTCCTTATATTCCTCCTTTAGCCTCTCCTCCCTTCTCTCTCATCCTTCTTTTACTCTTTTAGTTTATTTCACCAACGACCATCTAGTTGAAAAGCAAAACATGTGTAGCACTACTAAATCTTGTTTTCGCTACATTGTAGTAAGGGAAATTTAAAATGCACAGATTCCATGTCATTTGTGGGTTTTATTCTTCTGTGATGTGTTATAATTGCTTCTATCTGTGGATATATTAGTGGACGTTTAGAAGCAGAATATTTGAGCAAGGAAAACTTGTTGCATTCTCAAAGACCTAACCCTTAAATTGAAACTGCAAAATGTAGTATGATTTTAAAATATTATTTTGACCTTCAAATACAGCCAATTTGTCTTTGAATTGAATAGTAATAATAGGTATTTGGGTTTATGCTTTTCACAAGTGTATTAATGTCAATTATATTTTGACATCATATATACCCTTCTTTTCTATTAAAAACTATTTTTGTAAAAAATACCATTTGACTTAAATAAAATTAAACAAAAATGCTTAGCATTTAGCATTTTTTAAAAGTAGAAAAGTGATATCAGCCTATTTAAATAATCAGGTTATTTTAATGTTCAAGTCATACCCCTACATCTTATATATTCTATTTCCATCCTCCATCATTCTGCCTACCTCATGCACACACACACACACACACACACACACACACGCACACACAAACACACACAGAGCCAGAGTCAGAGAAAGACAGAGATTTCTATATCATGAAGAAAAATAGTGAGANTCTTTGTTATAGTTGTTATATATCATCTCCAGAATACCTTGTTTTATAATTTAAGCATAAAAGTTATATCAATTTACTTAACAAAAAATGTATTCTTAGTATATAAAGTGATGATGAGCTTGATAAGGTTGCACTGACATTCACAGTTGGCTGAGGAAAAAGGTCTTGTCAGACTCTGTTAGAGGAAAATTGGAATTCCCTCCAGTCCAGTGGGTAGGGCTCCAAGCTTCCACTGCAGACAGCCTGGGTTCCATCCCTATTGGGAGAACTAAGATCCCTCGTGCCTCACTGCCAGCACCACCCTCCCCCACAAAAAAAACCTCTTTTAGAGGAAAGTTTGTAAATGATAAAATGAAAACTAGATTACAGATCTTTTTTTAAGAGTTTAAATTTTGTCAAGCTAATTCTATATTGTGGAATGTCACAGTGATACTGATTAAATTTTATTTGAGCAAATAGCCAACTATGCCAACTAGTAGGCACAGTCTCTTTTTCTGTGTGAGATGCTAATGAGCTTAAGCAACTAGTCAACCATAAATGTTTGCTTTTATTATCAGCCCAGCATATTAAAAATGAGTATACTGGTGAAAGATATACCTTCACTGTGGACACAGAATGTAAAGTGCTGCAAACTATTTATTGTACAGCAGTGATTATCTGGACATTTAAAGTTAATCCTTAAAAGCTAAAGACATGTAATTTCTAATTAAGTTCAGCATAATCCTCCTTGGTATATTTTGATAAAAATACCATGTCAACATTTAAAATGTTTACTTATATAACTTGTTAAAGTTTTGCATGTTAGGAAAATCTGTAGAGAACTTTAAAAATGTTAGACTCTTAAGAAACTAATCACAATGCTCTTTCTAGCTTTGTGTTCTTCTCCTTTTTGCCTCTGCTATACTAGAGGTATTTCAAAGGCCGCCATATCTACTACATACAAACATATTTATCCTTAAGCAAATAATAAATTGTTTTAAAATTATACTGTTAAAAGGCATAGTTTTAAAACTTTGATGTATTAGTAGTCTCCAACAACTAAGAATGATTTTTGGTTGTGCTTTGTATTAATAAATGTCATCTAGTCCATTTTTATCAATGAAAATAGAAAAACACATATTGGAATGTGTATGCTGCTGCTGCTGCTAAGTCACTTCAGTCATGTCTGACTCTGTGCTATCCCAGAGATGGCAACCCACCAGGCTCCACCATCCCTGGGATTATCAAGGCAACAACACTGGAGTAGGTTGCTATTTCCTTCTCCAATGCATGAAAGTGAAAAGTGAAAGTGAAGTCACTCAGTCGTGTCCGACTCTTAGTGAACCCATGGACTGCAGCCTGCCAGGCTCCTCTGTCCATGGGATTTTCCAGGCCAGAGTACTGGNTGGAGTAGGTTGCTATTTCCTTCTCCAATGCATGAAAGTGAAAAGTGAAAGTGAAGTCACTCAGTCGTGTCCGACTCTTAGTGAACCCATGGACTGCAGCCTGCCAGGCTCCTCTGTCCATGGGATTTTCCAGGCCAGAGTACTGGAGTGGGGTGCCATTGTGGAATGTGTATATGCTCCTTTAAATTCCTTACCAATAGAGTACTGTAAAGTAAAATAAAGTATAAAAAATAAAAAATTTTTAAAAATACCTTATTTCTAATGTAAATATAAATATGCCAAGAACTTTAAATAGCTCCTTGCTAATTGTTAAGTTTTTTGACAAATGGTAAATCAAGAATGAGTTTGCCTGCTTATTGTATAGTGGTTCTCAACCTTTTCTGGATTAAAATGTCCAAAACCACATACCAAAATTTTGAACACAGTAGAGGAATCATAAGTCCCCCAAAGCTCACCATCCACTAAGAGAGTCCTCTATCCTTCTTACTATAGAAGAATGAGGATAGGCTCCACTAGAGTCAGGAATTTTTGTTGTTGTTCACTGCTGGGTCTCTTGCACCTAGAATGGTGCTTGGCATTTAGTAAACATCTACTGAATGAAACTGCAGCATAGTGCAATTTCTGTGGCTCTTCCTAGACAGTCTGCAGAGTCAACACACAGAGTTCTGGCTAGAGTTATCAAAGAAATTTATCATACTTGTATTGAGTTAAATGGGATTTCAGAATCAGACTGGGGCCATATTAAAGGCCTAGGAGCCTGTATTATTATATAAACTTCATCAGTCACTTTTATCTTTCTCTCTCTAAAGAATAAAAGAAGTTAAAAGACTTCATTCACTTAAAAGTATCCGTTTTCAGGAATAATAGTAGAAAGTTGTGTCTCTTTTAGAGAACTTAGTATTGTCCTTTGCTAGTTTCCTCTTAATCATTCTGAACTAATTTGTGATATTTTATAGACAGTAGTCTAATAGGTTTTTAATTAGTTTTGATAGTTCTGATATTATGAAGTAGATAAACATATTGAACTAAGTAATAATGACATAAGTTTTCGACATTAGTACTACATAGTTAACTGATGATTTAGTCAACATTTTGTAGCTATCTGAAATCACCAGTATATTGCAGAAGCTCTATCCCCCTCCTCAAAATTGCTTGATTTCCTCTTTCCATATTTACCCAGATTGCTTTGAGAAAATGATAGCTGAGATTCAGAATATAATTGTGTGTGGTTTGTTTACCTATAGATGACTGTCTTTTCATCTTATAGTTACAGATAGAAGAATGATGTAATAGTTGTATAAACAGTGACTCTTCCATTGTTCTAGGCTGGATCAGATGTTTTCAGATGCCTTTAGTAAAGATCACCAGCTAATTCGAGCTGACCCCAGACATAGTCTCTACCTCGCCTGTGCCCTCATGGTTAGAGGAAATGTACAGATTTCTGATCTTCGCAGAAACATTGAAAGGTTCGATTTTATACTTCTCAAGATAATGTGTTATGTGCACTGTTTGTAACGGTGGAGCATGTAGTTAAGTAGCATTGTGAACTTCAATTGAAGTATGACCTTGAGCAAGCTACTTAGCCATTCTGAGCCTTATTTTTCCTCAAATTTAGAAAATAATAGTACAAAGTTGTTAATTACGTTATGCACATTAAATGATGAGATGTCATCTTCTATAAATGTTCAGAAAATTTAACTATTGTTGTGTTTATTACCACCACCACTACTACACTGCTTCTTAGTTTCTTTTACTATTTATTGACAAGTCTGTTTTTTAGGGAAGTTGCTTTATTGAATTTCAAAGCAAGGAAAATTATACCTTTATTTCTTTTCATCCCCAGATTTCTAATGTTAATATGTTTCTAGCTTCTTGAATCACCATTACAGCCAATTTAACATCCCTTAGTTCACTGTCAGACTATACCTTGATACTGCTGGTATTAAAAATTAGATAACCTACAGTATAATCTAAGCACTTAGAATGGTACCATTAGTAACGTCCTAGTTTAACTAATGTGGGTGGCCATGATATGGCAGACATTTTAGCACTTTCTTACCTTTGAGTTTTTGCATCTCAGATTAAAACCTTCTCTACAGTTTGTCTCCTGGAATCAAGAAGGCTGGAAGACCAGCTTGTGTTCAGTGCCTCCCGTGGGCCATTCCCATTCATTATTAGCACTGGCAAACAACACGTGCGTGAAGCCTACCTTCGTAGAACTGAAAGAGAGATTCATAAGGCTCTACAAGAAAAAGGTAACCATCAGTTCACCTTTCAACTGTGTGTTTATTTTGGCTATTTACAGTCCATGGAGTCGCAAAGAGTCATACACGACTGAGCGACTAAGCACACGCAAGGGGTATTCTCAAGAATTACACTAATATAAACCAGGCGTGAGCCTGTTTGCTATATCAGTGTATTGATTATAACTGAAGAGGAAAGGCTTACTCACACTCTAAATGAGAAATCTCATGGGTTTATAGGATTTGGGTTCTCATTTCTCTTGTAAAGCTGAGTGAACTATCATTTTAATAAGAATATTTTACATTATAGGATAGTTGTCTGTATTAAATCCCTAAAACTGGTCAGCACTGGTTTTTTTATTTATAGGCTCATCTTCACCACTATCTACAAATTGAAGGGATGGAGGAGAGCTGTTTCTCAGAAGCTGTGTCATCTTTATCAGCACTTATACAGGAATATAACCAACTGGATGCCACAAAAAGCATGCCTGTGGAAGATTTACCTAGACTAAACGTAGCTATGTGAAAAAGAAACCCCAAAGATAAAACTTTTTTTATTTCACATTTTTTACCCCCTTACCTTTCTGTTTCAGAATTTTTGTGATTCAGAAAGCCTGATGTGTTTTTCATATTGGGAAGACTGTCTTTAGAATGGTTTCCATTTAATTACAATTTGTTGATGATACCATTGTGTGAAATTAGCCAAGTACTAGTGCCTTAATGTAAAACATTTGTTTTCCAAAAAAGTCTTGTTTTCTAAAATTAAGACAACAGAGCTCAACATTTTACTGTATTTATAGTCTCATATTTAGTCATTTTTACAGAGATAATCATGTCTGTAATAAAAAAATCTTATACAGATATTTTTATAATTTGTTTTCATAGTCTGTTTAAATTCTGACTCTTTAAAAGTAAATACAGGAGTAGAACATAATATAAATCTTTTGTAACAGGAATAGATTTTATTACAGTTTAAGGAGGTTTTATTTCTTCTTTGGGTAACCAATTGTTTGCACTCAAAAGAATCAGTTTACAGTTAACTTGTATTTGTATTAAGTTATTTGAATCAAACCAGTTGATTTTGTAATAATAAATGTTCACATTTTAAAACTGTTCCTTTCTTTGAAACTTTGCAGTAAATAGTCTAGTGAAAGTGTTCCAATTACTATAAATCTCCAGTTTTAGTCTTCAGCATTAATTTATTAAATTCACTGATGGACTTACNTGTTCACATTTTAAAACTGTTCCTTTCTTTGAAACTTTGCAGTAAATAGTCTAGTGAAAGTGTTCCAATTACTATAAATCTCCAGTTTTAGTCTTCAGCATTAATTTATTAAATTCACTGATGGACTTACCAGTTAAGGAAGTAATTTTGAGAAAATTTATTTTCAAGCCAAAAAAAATCTTGTGTGCTTTCTTTAGTGTTATTTTTTTTAATTTATTTCCTTTTCAAAGTATACTGCTCTTGGTTTTTACCTTGGAAATCAAATTTTTTGCAGTTTAGTATAAAAATTTAGATAACTCTCATCAGTGGTCAAAGAAGTTCCATTTTTTCCTTCCAAAAGAAATCTTAATTGATATTCAGGATAGGGTAATGGAAATAATAAATATATTTACAGCTTAATCTTACTTCTGTTTAAGATTTAATCTAGAAAATCTCACAGGATAAAATGTTCTCTTGTAAATTGTATGATTTTTCATTTCATGGAATATGTAGATGGAACCAACTATTACATAATTATACATGTTAAGAGCTCAATTTTAAGGTTTTTCATATTTTACATATATTTTAGGAGAACCTTTTTTAAGCTTCTAATGCCTTAAACACTGTTATATGAGAACATCCAGGCATTCTTACTGTTTTAAACTAATAAGGCAAATTGGCCACCCTCTTAAAACCATTTTAAATTNAAGAGCTCAATTTTAAGGTTTTTCATATTTTACATATATTTTAGGAGAACCTTTTTTAAGCTTCTAATGCCTTAAACACTGTTATATGAGAACATCCAGGCATTCTTACTGTTTTAAACTAATAAGGCAAATTGGCCACCCTCTTAAAACCATTTTAAATTTTGATGTAATAACATGATTAACCTTAACTTTTCCTCCTTGTGTTTCATTTTATAGAATCTTGAGCTCAGAAAATATATCCCCTGGATCTCTGCAGTTTTTCTGACACACACAAGATGTAACCCACAGCATCTTCCATTTAAATGACCCTTCATTTAGGCAATCAAATTGAATGGTAATCATTTTAGACTTATTAGGCACACAGCATCTCTTATCCAAGCATATTCCACAGAAAGTGGGTCTATAACTCTGAGTGCTTGAGCAGCCAGAAAAGACAAATTTTTCAGCTTTGACAGGTTGGAAAGTAGGTTGGCACGTTTTTCCTTTGGGAATCTGAAAAGATACAGAACATTAAGTAGTCACTCTTTAAACTTGATTATAATAGTTCATAAAAGTGATACTTCATAGCATATAGACTATTATACATACAGAAAATAGTTGCATTTAGGGCATTAATAGTTACATTAATATTTATTAATATTAATAGGGCATTAATAGTTGCATTCAGTCATGTCCAGCCCTTTTTGACCTTTAAAATCCCCTCCCACAAGAAGACTTTGAAAGTCCTCCCTGTGCATCCTCCATCCACTCCCCAATGTGTTTTTCTTGTCCGCCTTTCACTTATTTCCACAATAAATGAATATGTTTGTTTTATTTAATGTCAAGGGCCAAGACAGAGAATTAGCTAACACAGTTTAAGTAAATGGATAAAGGAATAAACATTTTAATCACTTTGAAACTGTCAACTTTCTGATAGGGAATAACTTGGGGATAAGACTGGTTTTGTAGCATTTCTAAAAATTAGTCTCGAGACAGTCATCTTGCTTAGTTCCAGAAATAGGACCAGCTCTAGTTATACCAAGCGACCTTAGAGTGTGTATTATGACATTACAGTCCTTTGGGAAGCAGTAACTAAGCAAAGCATTCTGGAAATGGTGTGGTTCCCTCTCCAAGCTGGTGATACGTAACTTAAGATCGGAACTGCTCTGCTGTTCATATGTTTGTTTTCCCAATTACAGTGTGACAGCCAAAATCTTATCTTGATGGCTTGATTCCACTACATATAATTAATATAGGAAAAAGAATCTGAAAAAGATCTTCTCCTAAACAGTATACATGGTGGGGTACCACAACAAATCAGACTGATCGAGACCCGACTATTGCGTTGTTAGAATATTCTAGAATCCACGGGTTAAGATTTTTCTCTCTTTGCTCGACGAAGATTTTTCCCACAAAGTGCAGCTAGTTAATATTAGCTTTTCTTCAAGGTAGTTTGACTCTAAGAGTTTCATGAAGTGGTTTTATTAACAAACACCTCCAGAACACACACACACATACTCACACTTCAGGAGTCTCAATATTGAAGTATAATGAAAAATAGAATTAAACTTTACCTTTACTGTCTTTGCTATATCACTGTCACAAGGCTGAATGTAACACAGTCTTTTCTCTTTTCTCATTTCACAGTTGCTGTTTTCATTGGTCACCCTGTTAGATATTCCCATCCCACATGTTCTGGAGCAAGGGGTCCACTTTGTTGCTTGCACAAGACATTTTCTTTTCCAAATCAGTGGGAGATTCCTATATGCTAAAATAGAGAAAGAGGAGTACATATTTACTCCCCTTAATAACATGTACTTAAATATGTATGTACTCATGCAGATAATTTTTAATCCTAATTTTTAAGCTAACAGTTTACAGATCTGAACTTTATACAATGTTACTCTGAATAAAATAAGCTTATGGTCTAATTATTCTATTTTCCCTACTCCTCAAATTACTTTTTGACCAAATATTATAGTCCAGTAGCTTAGGAATAAAAATGCATTATCTTTGAGAAACTGGGTAAAATGCCCATTTGCCTGTTTCTGTTTAGTCCACCCCCTGAGTACTCAACAAGCATAATTCTTTGATGGACAGCCACCTTTTCTCCGGTTCTTGGCTTATGCTTGATGTTATTTTCAACAGATGTTGAAACAGACATGAGTAGGATTAGTGAATTCACGATATTAATCAGACAATGTGGTCTTATTATTAAATTTCATGGTTATATTAAAATCTAAAATACAAAAGTTAAATCTGAGAATTCAGCTATCAATGAGACCAGTTATTTTTTCCACCACTTAAAAATCTAGTCCTTTAGAAGATTCTCTACACTAAATAATCATATGCTAAGTCATGAAAAATGTGCCATCTAGTTTATTCAGTTTAATTGTTAACATTCCCTGTGGTATTGGGCCTAACCCTTCCATTGTCTAGACATTTCATGCCACTTCAGAATGAATGGGAAGCATTTCCTTCAGGGTAATATTACACCCTAAAGTGGGTGCTTCAGAAGTAAGGTAGAGATTTGAGTCTGCAATTGAACACAGCAAAATTCTGGCTACATTACTTTAAAATGTCAATTTAAAAAGGACTGCTCCCCATGCCTTGATAGGAAACATCAGTCACTTGGAAGTATGTGCTATCTTCAAATACAATGATACTTTGAAACTGTTGTCAGTTTTATTACAGTAGGATCTTATAACTGCACACAGAACTGAGGGAGAGGAAGCAGAAAAATGGAGATACCTGGAAGGCAGGCAGCAGTTTAAAGACATCAGGGCAGGAAGCAGGGTAAAAGCTTGGCACATCTGCAATAAATAAAGGCAGTTTAGATGGCCATGTTACCAGTAATCCCCCTCAGAGTTAAGCCAAGAGCTGCAGTTCAGGAAATTTGCTTAGCATTCATTTAAGGGCAAGAAAACTGGAAGAAATTGTAAAAGTTTAGTGTTGAATGAGCAGTGAGTAAAGCTTGGAGGCATTAAGTCATTGCATGCTTCCTGCTGTCCAAGTAAAAGCTAGATTCCAACCATGGACTCTGGAATTAACTAAGTTACTAGACAAATACATCTTAAAGTATGTGTGTGTCCTTGTGCTTCATTTTAAAAGCCAAACTTGTCTGGGCCCATAAGTACAGTTTTAAAGGTAAGCAAGAGATATTACACTGAACGTATACTTCCTCTGAAACAAATCTAGGTCTGTATATTAACAGAGAGCACTTGAGAGAGTCTAATTTTTTGTAGCAAAGTATTAACCACTAAGAATGACCATCTGACGTGTCCTCCACCAGGTTCCAAATGAATCCACTGAAGCCACTCTAACTTAACATATGAGACCAACTTGACTTTGATCCAAAGGCCTTTCAGTTCAGTTCAGTCACTCAGTCATGTCCGACTCTTCGCGACCCCATGAATTGCAGCACACCAGGCCTCNGTTTGAGTAGACTCTGGGAGTTGGTGATGGACAGGGAGGCCTGGTGTGCTGCAGTTCATGAGGTTACAAAGAGTCAGACATGACTGAACAACTGAACTGAACTGGTGTCAGCATAAAAATGTTAATTAAGTGACTTTTTCCCTAACTGTGGGCTTCCAATCAGTTAAGACAGTAAAGAATCTGCCTGCAATGTGGGAGACCCAGGTTTGATCCCTGCGAAAGGAAAATCCCCCGGAGAAGGGAATGACAATCCACTCCAGTATTCTTACCTGGAGAATTTCATGGACAGAGGAGCCTGGTGGACTCCAGGCCATGGGGTCGCAAAGAGTTGGACACGACTGAGGGAGTAACGCTTTCACTTTTCTTCACCAGAAAGTTAGACAACCTATAAGCAGTTTGGGTGAACACTTAAGATACCTTTCTTGAAATTATGAGTTTATTTGAAGAGTTTCAAGTTTATTATTTTAATCTCCACTTAAATGAATAAAAAATAAAATTTGTAGACAAACCAAAGCAGAGAGCAAACCATTGAAATACATTTTAATCCCCATACTGAGGCTTCTTTTCAGTTGGTGGCCTCATTTGAGCACTGCAGTTTTGTCTTGCCATTTAATGGCAGTGCAGAATCCAGCAGCTGCTTTGTATCACAATTGTAAGCTGTCAAGGTAAGTAAAAGTAGGTATGAAACCTGATAACTTTGTTCAATTACAGGAACAGTTCTCTAACTGCAATTATGCAGTGAACAAATAGTTCATGGCATTAATTCAAAAGATCCACTCTAGATTATTGAGGCTCTCAGCCCTGGGGGCAACTGTTATGTTACTGAGCAGGCTTTGGCGCCCCTATTTATCCAAAGTGACAATGCTTTCATCTTGAATTTTTCACAGTGCCTCTCCATTTCAACTGACACATACAAAAGAAGTTCGATCTTTATAGCTATGCAAGTAATCATGCTTGGCTTTTCCTGCTTTGCAGTGCCATAGATCAACATTTTGTTATCTGCATTACTGACAAGTAAAGATACTAAACTGTGAAAATTAAAATTGTGTTATAGACTCAAAAGAAATTCAGAAAAAGCTACCTTCCTAATGGCATTGTCAGGCATACACAATATCGAATGCACAAAATCCTTTAAAAAGAGTGTAAACACTTTTTACATAAAAAAGATGAACTTTTTACATACAAAAGATGAACTTTTGGCTGCCTGATAAAATCTTTTGTTAATGTCCAAAGTTAATAGTGAAACAGATTTTTTTCAAATATCTGTATGTATTTGTGCATACATTCAAAATTTACCTACCCCCATGTCTCTCTTTTAATATACATATGTACATTTTAAACCTCTGCTGATACTCTGATCTAATAATTAACTACAAGATTCAGCTAATTAACATGAAATTAATTTGAAATGTTGTAGGAGTATTTGAAACTTGTTGGTCTCTCAGATTTGCTTGTCTTTAGTAAAAATAAATAAATAAATAAAGGACTTCTGCTTAAAAATTATCCTCATCCAGTTTGAGCTTTCCTGGTGGTTCAGATGGTAAAGAATTCAAATGCAATACCGGAGACCAGGTTAGATCCTTGGATTGGGGAGATCCCCTGGAGGAGGAATTGGCAACCCACTCTAGTATTCTTGCCTGGAGAATCCTATGGACAGAGGAGACTGCTGAGCTACAGTGTATGGGGTCACAAAAAGTTGATTCAACTGAACCACTGAGTGGGTTCACACACAGACACTTGTATTCCAAAACTGCTATATAGCATTGACAGCTACTCAAGTTATTTATTTCTGTATTTTTTAATAGAGACATTTGCACTCTTATAGACTTTTGCTTCAAACTGCTTTAGAAAACAGGAAAACATTTATAAAAATAGTAGAATGATGAAAGCTCTTGTGAATTTTAAGAGAGACTCTTACTTTCTCTTGTGGTGCCCAAGAGGTAGGAGCACAGACAGAGCACACATGTAGGATAATTTCATATAGTGAGTGTTTTACCTTTTTTAAAAAAAGTGGACCATTAAAAAAAAAAAAACTCTCTATTGGATTCGCTGTAGTTTTGCTTCTGTTTTGTTTTGGTTTTTTGGCTGCTTGTCATGTGGGATCTTATGTCCCTGATCAGGGATCAAGCCTGCACCCCCTGCATTGAAGGTGAAGTCTTAACCCCTAGACCACTAGGGAAGTCTCCATTGAGTAGTTTTTTAAGAAAGTATTAATTCTCAAATTTTTCCATTATTGTGTTTGTAGATAAAATCTATTTTTTCCTCCAAGGATTCCAAACAGTAACGATGTGTTTTTCAAATGTTTAAATGTTAAGAAATTCATGTACATTCCCACAAGTCATAAAGGAGACTAAACACAAATTTCAAGTTTCTAAAGACTGCTGCTGCTGCTAAGTCGCTTCAGTCGTGTCCAACTCTGTGCGACCCCATAGACGGCAGCCCACCAGGCTCCCCCATCCCTGGGATTCTCCAGACAAGAACACTGGAGTGGGTTGCCATTTCCTTCTCCAAAGCATGAAAGTGAAAAAGTCAAAGTGAAGTCACNTGAAGAAGGAAATGGAAACCCGCTCCAGTATTCTTGCCTGAGAAATCCCATGCACAGAGAAGCCTGGTGGGCTACAGTTCATAGGGTCACAAAAAAGTCAGACTTGACTTAGGGGCCCCACAACAACTGGTACAAAAATGCCTTAAAAAAGAGAAAAGGCTTATTGTGATGCTGTTAGGAAGATGCTTAACATCATGGAATAATTTCTCCCTTTCTTAACTTATGAGTTTAACAATATCCTGAAAAAACATTAACAGGGCTTCTTTTTAACTGCACAATTTGATTTTAAATTTATCTGAAAGAATGCTGCTGCTGCTGCTGCTAAGTTGCTTCAGTCGTGTCCGACTCTGTGTGACCCCATAGATGGCAGCCCATGAGGCTCCGCCGTCCCTGGGATTCTCCAGGCAAGAACACTGGAGTGGGTTGCCATTTCCTTCTCCAATGCGTGAAAGTGAAAAGTGAAAGTGAAGTCGCTCAGTTGTGTCTGACTCTTAGCGACCCCATGGACTGCAGCCCACCAGGCTCCTCCATCCATGGGATTTTCCAGGCAAGAGTACTGGAGTGGGGTGCCGTAGGAACAGACAAAGATACCTAGGGAAACTCTAGAAAAAACAATAGGGAGTAATCACTACAACTTGCAGAAATTGAAACATATTGTTTAGACTATATTCATTTTAAAGAATCAGAAAATAAATGCAAAAAATAAAATTTTCAAAATACTAAATATGTAAGAAAATTGTTATAAACATTTGGAGCAAGGATATGTCTTCTCCTAAGGTTCAGCTGAGAACTCATTAAAAAAATGTTTGATAAATTTAAATTTTACCATTTAAAATTCTTAATGGGGAGGAAACATCAAAAGAAACAAAGTCAAAACACAAATGACAGGTTGGACAAATCTGTTTTCTCCCAATATCAACATCAAAGAGCCAATCTCCCTGAAATATATGCAGCCACTATTGGTGCCTAATAAAGGATCAGCAACCACCCAATAGAATAAATAAATGCATCCAGTTAAGGCTTCCCCGGTGGCTCAGTGGCAAAGAACCTACCTGCTAATGCAGGAGACACAGGTTCAATCCTTGCATTAGAAAGATCCCCTGGAGAAGAAATGACTATCCACTTTAGTAGTCTTGCCTGGGAAATCCCTTGGACAGAAGAACCTGATGGGCTACAGTCCATGGGCTGGCAAGAGTCAGACATGAAGTAGTGACTAAGTATGCACACACACACATGCACGATACAATTACCTCTTAAGTGTTGTAAAAGGCAACCAGACTTTTTTTTTAAGAATAACACAGATTATATCACACACTGATATACAGCTTTCCCCATTGGGTGAGAAAAGGTCTCAAAGCTTAATAAAATAGTCCTGAAGCAGGCATTGGCCCATATTTTAACTGCATGGAAAGCCAGTTGGCAGTATCTATGAAAATTGGGGTGCATGTGAACAGTAGCCAAAAATAGCACCCCAAAATAAGACTATAGGAGCTCAGGACATGCCACCCCAAATAGGATGGTTTGCCATACCGATTATTTTGAGTTGCACTTGGAAAAGAGCAAAGGAAGTGGGAGGTGTTCTCTGAACTCCTCTTAGCCTAGAGACAGATCCTACGGAAGGAACTCTGCTGTCATAAACTCCCTCCCCGGGAACTTAATCGGGGAGCATTGACTGGTCACAGGAGAGGAGACGAGAAGTTAGTCAAGCCCACACCCAGACAAGCTTTGCCACCAAGGATCATTCTTCCCCTCTGCTTTCGTTCGGAACCCATTCGCCTTTACAAATCACTTAATCTCCCCAAAGAGGCCGAGGCCCCTCTCCCTTTTTCCCATTAAGATCAGCTTTCATTTCCTTCCTTTTTTCTTCTCTCCTTCCTTATATTCCTCCTTTAGCCTCTCCTCCCTTCTCTCTCATCCTTCTTTTACTCTTTTAGTTTATTTCACCAACGACCATCTAGTTGAAAAGCAAAACATGTGTAGCACTACTAAATCTTGTTTTCGCTACATTGTAGTAAGGGAAATTTAAAATGCACAGATTCCATGTCATTTGTGGGTTTTATTCTTCTGTGATGTGTTATAATTGCTTCTATCTGTGGATATATTAGTGGACGTTTAGAAGCAGAATATTTGAGCAAGGAAAACTTGTTGCATTCTCAAAGACCTAACCCTTAAATTGAAACTGCAAAATGTAGTATGATTTTAAAATATTATTTTGACCTTCAAATACAGCCAATTTGTCTTTGAATTGAATAGTAATAATAGGTATTTGGGTTTATGCTTTTCACAAGTGTATTAATGTCAATTATATTTTGACATCATATATACCCTTCTTTTCTATTAAAAACTATTTTTGTAAAAAATACCATTTGACTTAAATAAAATTAAACAAAAATGCTTAGCATTTAGCATTTTTTAAAAGTAGAAAAGTGATATCAGCCTATTTAAATAATCAGGTTATTTTAATGTTCAAGTCATACCCCTACATCTTATATATTCTATTTCCATCCTCCATCATTCTGCCTACCTCATGCACACACACACACACACACACACACACACACACACACACAAACACACACAGAGCCAGAGTCAGAGAAAGACAGAGATTTCTATATCATGAAGAAAAATAGTGAGATTTGTTTCAACATTAAGATGCCACCACCAATACTTTAAAAAGACATTATGCATAGGCTGATATTTTTATTAAACATTTTTAAGACTGTGAAACATTAAAATTATTGATTTGTGGTTCTTCTGAAATTAAACTAGCAAGTATCCCTGTGTACCTGATAGGTTATTGATTTCCTTCAGAAAGATTTAAAGAAATGTGATGGAACCAAAAGATCTACGGGAAACTAAATTGCGCTTAGCACATTGTCTCATAATCGAAGGCTTTTTTTATTCCATTAGCATTTTCTTAACTATATATATCTTATTTTATTAAAAACATTCTGATGATTAAGTGACTCTATGAAATAAATATTCAATTATTATAATATTGCTGAATATTGGTCATAAAAATATATTAATAAAAATCAGCATATTTAAGAAGACAAGGCACTAAAAGTTCTTGTTGCCTGAAAGTTTATCATTATTTCTTAGTTTCTGACTACAATGCTAGGTGCCTGTGCTTTTTCTCAACCAGATCATTTTCATCATATATTTCAAGTCTGCAGAAAAAACAATTCCTCTCTACAAATACTTCCAATTTCATTCATCCTCTCAGTCATTCGTTACACCCCCAAACCTGTGTTGTTGTAAGTAAACCTTCCATGATTTGTTACATGCGAGACAGAGAGGAAAGCTCAGTCCTGAATTTCAAATATTTATGGTAAGGGAGCAACTGGGGGTCAGGGCTGGGGAGCATGGCTTTAGCACAGGAGCTGCTCCTTAAATGCTTGCTACTCAGCTTTCCGTGCTGTGTGGTGTCTGCATCTCAGTAATTTTAAACCTAGAACCAAAAAATGAGAAGGTGACAGCTACTGGATGATTTTAAGAAGGGCATTTCGGGCAGAGAAACAGTTGGTTTGAAGACCCTGAGAAGTGAAAGGGTTTAGCATTTTTGACAATCTTTAAGAAATCGAAGAGCCAGGCTAAAATTGTCAGGGTATGTTCTCTTGTGACCTTTGTGGTCACAGGAGGAATGAGGTCCTCACTTTACAATAATTTAATATTCACTGAAGTGTATTAAGGAGTAGTGGTAAGAAAGGAAGGAAACAGAATTGGTGAATCAACCAGAGACACAGTTAAAATACCAGGCTCAGTCACTGCAGGGTGTCCAACTCTCTGTGACCCCATGGGCTGTAGCCCGCCAGGCTCCTCTGTCCATGGGATTTCCCAGGCGAGAACACTGGAGTGGGCTGCCGTTTCCTTTTCCAGGGGTCTTCCTGACACAGGGATTGAACCCGGGTCTTCCACTGCTCCTGTACTGCAGGGAGATTCTTTAGCTCTGATCCACCAGGGAAGCCCACAAATACAATCGTGTCCAGTTTTCAGAAAGCGTCAGTCCATCCTAGTAATAAAATATGACTGAGCCATTAAAAATGATTTTGACCTGATAAATAATTATAACATATCTTAAAGGGCAAAGTACAAATACTTGCGTTATTTTCACCAAGTACCTTTCAAACATAAGAACGTGAAGAAGATAATAATTTTGATGGGATATTTAACACTGTGCTTTGGTCAATATGGGCACGTTATAAATAATGACTGAATGAGTGAGTTAGTTAGGCAGTGTGAATAAGACCATATATTCTCATACTAAACAAGAGTTTAAACATGTTCATCTGTACAAATATGTTTATGCATGTGTGCACTCGGGTCTGTATGTGGTTAGAGAACATTCCAAAAAACTGAAAATGATGCTATGAAAATGATTTATTTTTATTTGTTTTAAAATCTTTCTACTGTAAATGTCTTAAATTATTAGATGTGATGATAAACTATCATTTTTAATTATATTTTCAATATAATTTCTACTCATTTTCTGAAAGAGTCATTCCCTGTGCAGGTTGATAAGAAGTCCGGGGTCCAGAAAGGGGTCTATGGGGTCTGGAATTCTCAAGGAGGAGGAAATGACTTTTTTGTTTCCTCTACATTCCTTAGTCTTCAGTTCAGTTCCTCGGTCATCCCCTTCTCCTCCTGCCCTCAGTCCCTCCCAGCATCAGAGTCTTTTCCAATGAGTCAACTCTTCGCATGAGGTGGCCAAAGGACTGGAGTTTCAGCTTCAGCATCATTCCTTCCAAAGAAATCCCAGGGCTGATCTCCTTCAGAATGGACTGGTTGGATCTCCTTGCAGTCCAAGGGACTCTCAAGAGTCTTCTCCAACACCACTGTTCAAAAGCATCAATTCTTCGGTTNAGTTTATTGTGATCCACACAGGTTACCTGAGTTCAAAACCCACACTTACTAGTTGAGTTCTGTGACTTTGGGCAAATAACCTCATCTGTGAAACGGCAATAATGAGAGTACCTACTGACTTTCATATAAACATGATTTTAAAAATAGTACCTGGCACAGAATAACTTATTAAATGTCAGTTATTATGATTCCAATGGATGTTGGAGTCATTAATGCTGACAGTTATAGGGGAAAAGAGTGGTGTGAACTGTCGAAATCTACACTGCAAAGGGACCCAGATGTCAGGAAAAGATTAAGTTGAAGGTAAGGAGAAAGTAAGAGAGAACAATAAACGCAGGAAAGAGAAACAACCTGGATGGGACAGTGATAAATGAAGTTAATGTAGACCCCACTCCCTGACAAGCGACACACTACCAGCGGGCAAGGGAGGACGGGGAGGAGGCGCGTGAGGATGAAGTCAATGGGAGTCAGGGTAAGGAAGGGCATGGAAGAAACATTCATCTCAGTTTGACAAAATCTTACCCACTCACCTGAAAAGGGGCACACAAGCTACCTATCAGTAAAGTTGTGGTTTTTTGTACTGGTGTTTGTTTTCCTCTACCATATAGTTACCCTGCACAAAAAATCATCCAGGAAAGGTTTCTGATGAAAATTCCATTTTCTAATTAGGACTCCAAAACAAATAGCAACCTTGCACAACTGAACAGAAAATACTTTATGATTCATACTTCAGTTCAGTCGCTCAGTCGTGTCAGACTCTCTGCAACCCCATGAATCGCAGCACGCCAGGCCTCCCTGTCCATCACCAACTCCCGGAGTTCACTCAAACTTATGTCCATCGAGTCGCTGATGCCATCCAACCATTTCATCCTCTGTCGTCCCCTTCTCCTCCTGCCCCCAATCCTTCCCAGCATCAGAGTCTTATCCAATGAGTCAACTCTTCGCATGAGGTGGCCAAAGGACTGGAGTTTCAGCTTCAGCATCATTCCTTCCAAAGAAATCCCAGGGCTGATCTCCTTCAGAATGGACTGGTTGGATCTCCTTGCAGTCCAAGGGACTCTCAAGAGTC
>SJYV01038358.1:128220-141221 GCA_006410875.1 Neotragus pygmaeus
TAAGTCCTGGTAGTAGTGATGTGGGTCCAGGATTTACATCATATCCAGATGGGCCCGAGAAGCAGAGGTTTCCTACTCTGGATGTAGTACAAATTACTTATTCTGCCTAACTGGCTGCCTCTCACTCTGCTTACTGTAAATATCTCTTTCTGACACTAGAGAGGTATACTATAAAGACTACCACTGCTGCTGACCATGCCAGTTCAGCAGTCCAGATGTTGTTGCTGCCAGGTTTATGGCCTAAAAAACAGCAGAGGTATTGAGCAATCAGAGGGCTTTGGATGCCTGCCTCAGATTTCTCTGACAATTCAACTTCTGAAACTCTATTGGTTCTCTATCAGTTTTGCTGTTACAAACTCTGCTACCTAACAACCAAGACCAGAATTTTTATTAGTCAGAACTGTGAATCCAGGCATCATCTGAGCATTTTCTGTCTCTTATACACATCTTTTTATTTTCTTTAAAAGTAATAATTTTATGTTTCAGAACTTTAATCCAACAAGAATTTATTTTTACAACTCAAGTGGAGAAGATCTTTAACTGTGGTTTTGCCAAATATTTATCAGAATTTTCAGCACTACCTTTAGGTAGCTTAAAGGTTCTCTGTCAATTCCAAAGAGTTAAAATTATTTTTAAACTTTTCATATAGATAGGTCACTTTCTGTCAAAGTGATCAGTTTTTTACATCTGTACCAAATAACCAGTGCTTTAATTATTTNAAATTATAGAACTCCCTTGCTTAGAGCAGGGATGGGGGCACTCTCCATCCCCCTTCTGATGTCTATGTCAGAAGCTTTCTTTGTCCCTTTTCACTTTAATAAAATTCTGCTACACAAAAGCTCTTGGGTGATCAAGCCTGGTCCCTGGTCCTGAAGCTAAATCTTCTTGGAGATCAAGAATCCCACACCTTTCACTACACGCTATCATTTCTAAGACAATATCTTGTCCCTAGCCATATAGGCAATAGGTACAAGCTATCTTTATAGTATGCCCTAAATTGTTACATACTTTCATTAAATTGATTCATCATATTTCAGGCATAAGTTTGTGCTTTGCAATCTGATACATGATTAGGTGAATTTACTACTTATTTGTGTGTTCTTTGAAGAAACAACATAAATATATTGACATTAGTAATTTCAATATGAGGATCCTTGCTTTAGTCCTGACATCACCTTAAATCTCAAGATGCTAGCCAAAAAAGACTTCCTTGATAAGTAAGTTTAGAAAATTATAGACCAAATAAAGTTGAAAAGCTCGTGCCTGTGTGTAGCTCTTTCTCCTGAGGCTCCCCAGGTTGTGCCTCAGGAGGGGAATAATGCGAAATATTTTTTCCACAATTATCTTGATACCATAGTTAGTCTGAATAGGTATTATCCATATAATGTCCTGCAAGTGATGAGCGAAGGAATACACATGGGAACTGTGTTCTTGCTCTGAGAGTTAGGTAAAGCAACATGGTACAATGGCATCCTCACTGAAACACACATTAGAAGATTCATATTCCAGTTCTGACCACTTGAAAACATTTAGACTTGTGAGCCAGATCATTTAAACTATCTAGTCCTCTATTTACTTAGCTATAACAATATACAGCTAAGATCCTATCTTTCTTGCACTGGTAGACCTTATAAAATAAAGATATCTAAATTCTACAAAGGGGTTTCCCTGATAGTTCAGTTGATAAAGAATCCACCTGCAATGCAGGAGACCACGATTCAATTCCTGGGTCTAGACGATATTCTGGAGAAAGGATAGGCTACCCACTCCAGTATCCTGGCCTGGAGAATTCCATTGACTGTATAGATTTGCAATTCTACAAAAATAGCATCTAATTATTAATTTTAGGGGCTACTCAGGTGGCGCTAGTAGTAAAGAACCTGCTTGCTGATTCAGGAGACATGAGACTGGGGTTTAATCCCAGGGTCTGGAAGCACCTGTAGGGTCAAAAAGAATCAGACACCCCTGAAGTGACTTAGCATCACACGCCAGACCATGCAGTTGCTAATCTCTTTCTTCAGAAGTTAGAGTATATAGTATATTGCCTGCTATATTTGAAAACTCTGAAGTGTGCTACCTTTATAATGTTTAACTTAAGGGAAAATATAGAAATAATCCCTCTCCATTGGTAAAACAGTACCAAAAATAAAGCTATGCTCCTGAATTCCTTAGAAGAGAGGTAAATATCGAACATCGTATTTTTAATATGTGTTGCTATCTTACAAAATTGTCTTGGTACTTTTACTGATATGTTATACCACAAATGGTTTTATGATGTATTTTGTTCTCCAAAAATAATAGGATGTCATTGACTTTTTTTAACCTGGCAAACCTATCACTTTATCCTCTCTGGTTTGAAATGTATTTTCCTGTTTTCAGTACCTTTGTCTAGTGTTTGGTAATATTTGCTATTTTCCTCAGCTAATTTTATTCAGGCAATTGGGAGGGTTTAACCTGGCATGCTGCAATTCATGGGGTCACAAAGAGTCGGACACGACTGAGCAACTGAACTGAACTGAACTGAACAATAGCGTTAAAGGGTGGTCTTAAGGAATCCTCTTCACTGTCTTTACAGACACTTGACATTCTTGCATTTTTTTCCCTGGTACCTGCTAATTCCCACCCCATGACTTGGTTGAGACCCTACAGCATAAAGTTCTAGATCCACCACTCAGTATGCTAATGAAAACACCAGATATGGAAGCAAATTTTGTCCACGAAGATTCTTTTTCTTTGATTTTAAAGTGTGAGGTTTTGCAACTTTATGATTATATTTAATATTGCTGTTATTTAATTGCTTTTTGCATTTAATTATGATTCAATCCACTTTTGTATCAAAAGTTTCTCATTTAAATGTGAATTTGAACTTAAATGCCAAATATGTAAAATTTCAAACTTTTCATAATAGAGAGCTTAACATAGCCTCTGTTCTCTTTAGCTGTATTTTTATTATTCCCCTTAGAATTTCAGTTATCATTATTATTAAAATCAGTTTAAACACAAGCCCAAACTGAATTATTGTGCTCTTAGGTGGCTTGTGGTACAATTCAGCTGTTCGTTTAAAATTGCCATTATTGAATTCAGTCACATTAGAATTAGCAGAAGCTTTGAACGTTTCTTTTACATGTTAACATATTTCAGCTTTCAAGGTACTGAAGCAGGAGCATAAATCTAGTGTTTAACTGGTAGAGTTAATGTGATCAAATTGTAAAGCCAATTGACTTAATTATCAAATGTTTGTTTGCTGGGTAATCAGAGTAAGGAGAGGTTTATTTTGAAACTGCATCAAAACCTAGGCAACAATTTTGCCATTCCACATATTAGAAAGAGTTCACACGTGTGGAGGAGAAAAAACCAGAACAACCGGGAGTGACTTCAGAGACTTCAAATGGGACCAGCACTGAGAACCAGAATGAAACTCTGCTGGTCAGAGGTCAGAGTTGGTGTGCGGAGGAAAGGGCTAGGGATCAATTAGGGGATCACAAGGCATTAAACCTAGGCTTGGAGTTTTTCATCTTTACTGAAGAACATATTTGGTTATTACTTCTGNATAAAAGTCATATGATTATCTCAATAGATGCAGAGAAGGCCTTTGACAAAATTCAACATCCATTTATTAATATCTTAAAAAGAGGGTTTAAAAGAAAATAATTTTCATAAGAAATATTTGTTAATTATTTGAATGATGTGGTTTGATATTAAATATTAAGACAAGTGTCCATTACAAATGACTAATATGATAGTAACCAAAATGTTCCTAGAATTGAGTTAAAAAGAAAATCTGGATATTTGTTGCCTAGATTTACTTTTCAAAATATGATCTCCCTAACCTTCTCTCTCTCTCTCATCCATCTCACAAATGTGAATTTCAGAACTGCTTTTCCATAAGCTCTGATGATAAATATATTTTAGTTGAAATTCTTCCTTCCCAGGGAAATTTTGCAAATCAGAAATTAAAAGAAAAGTTTCTGGGCATTATAGTTAAAAGCAAGGGCATTTTCTGATACTTCTTTCATCTCTTTTTATCACCCTGAATTAGATTCCAGATCCAACTGTGATAATGTTGAACCATGTTCATCCATGTGTCAGAAGTTAATATTGATTCATTGAAAATTTCTTTCAAGGCTTCTATTCCCTTTGCTATAGAGTATTTTAGGCCTTCCTTGGTGGCTTATTTTGGGAAAAAATAAAAATTAAAGAAAAAAGGAGAGAGAGAGATAATTTGACTATTAAATTCTTCCTTTAACCAAGGCCAGTGAAATTCATCTGTGATGCAGGAGATGCAGGAGACACGGGTTTGATCCCTGGGTGGGGAAGATTCCCTGGAGGAGGGCATGGCAACCCACCCCAGTATTCTTGCCTGCAGAATCACACTGACGTGGGCACCTGGCTGGCTGCTGTCTATAGGGTCGTACAGAGTTGGACAGGACTGAAGTGACTGAGAATGGTAAAATCCTAGAGCCCTTGAGGAAACTGTCCAGGCGCTGGTGTCATGTCCTGCACCCAGAAGCTTCCGTCCATGTGAGTTTCCACAGCTTCCTGGAAGCAGGCAGTGGCACAGCCAGAGATCCTTGTATCAGTCTGTATCTGGCTCACAACATTTTCATTCTCCCAAGTGCTGAGCTCCTGTACATGTCCAAAGATCCTTGAAGAAAAGAGTAAGTGAATTTTAATATGTTGACCAAAAATGCAATGTTTTTAAACAAGGTGCTTGATCATGCAGCTTCCCTGGTGGCTCAAAGGTAAAGAATTGGTTTGCAATGCAGGAGATCAGGGTTTGACCCTTGGGTCAGGAAGATCCTCAGGAGAAGGGAATAATAACCCACTCAAGTGTTCTTGCCTGGAGAATTCCATGAACAGAGAAGCCTGGCAGGTTACCGTCCGTGAGGTAGCAAAGAGTTGGACATGACTGAGCAACTAACGTTTTCATTTTTCTTTCTTTNCCTCAGGAGAAGGGAATAATAACCCACTCAAGTGTTCTTGCCTGGAGAATTCCATGAACAGAGAAGCCTGGCAGGTTACCGTCCGTGAGGTAGCAAAGAGTTGGACATGACTGAGCAACTAACGTTTTCATTTTTCTTTCTTTCTGTCATGCATTGACAAACTGGAGCAAAAGGGAAAAAAACAAAAAGGAAATTGTTATCAAACGGAAGGTCTTTGTCCTTTTCTGGAAAATAAGATGAGCAGAAAAAAAATGGGATTACAACAAAACAGGAAATAACAGCCTTTAGGTACTGGGGAAAGCATTATTTAGAAAAAGTCATCTCTTAAAGGAATAAGTTCACATTTTAAGTTGAGAATTAATGAGTGGTATAGATAGACTTCTTAAGACTAACCCATCACTTCTTTGGTTAATGTCCTGATGTTTCTTTTGAGAAAAAGCCCAAAGATACTAATTCATGATCATCATGCTGACCCTTTCATCCCAAATCATGTATGTCAAATGTCAGCTGATGAACTCTTTGCTCAGTTTCTGGAGAGGATACTCCAGAGGTGGGGGGGGAGGCGCATAAAAGTGGCTTATAGACAGTTATTGGTGTCCCAGACTCTGGGAAACAGATCAACTTTCAACCAAGCCTGTTAACTTACTTTAAAACATTTATTCATTCTTTTACTATTACGACTATTGTTTTTAGGCAGTTGACTTCGCATTATTGGACCAGGCACTGGGAAATAAACCACTAGGGAAATGTCATATAAGTTTAATAATTTACACTGTAAAACTTGCCCTAAGTTAATTTACTAGCTTTATAGATTCCCCTCTGAGACCATGAGTCCCTGTTTAGAGCACAGTGCTGAATTAGTTAGTGAGTATTTTAATTTGTGTTCTATATTTAGTTTCTAAATCAACTTTCTTGTAAATAGAATGACTTTCCTCACTTCTGTTGCTGTTATTTAATTTAAAACTGCTTAGTAAAATTTCTAATAAGTTTTGCTTTAATTTTGTAGTTGTCATTTTTTGACACTGCTTTTCAAGGCAAATCGAGTTTAGTGCCTGATCTCAACTTTATAACAATATTCATTTCAGTCTGTACACTGTGAACTCTCAATTTTAGACTCTTTCTGATTAGGAGATGCTGGCCTTCCTGTGGGGGAATCTGCAATGACCCAAAGGTTCCTCTTGTTACAACGGACTCTGTGCCAACCACTTTGTGATTTGTAAACTCTATTCAGTCTCAATATGGGTACTAAGTGAAAGTGAGATCCTAACAATATGATGTGTTCTATCATGTTCTATCACGACTCTTTGTGACGCTATGAACTGTAGCCCACTAGGCTCCTCCGTCTATGGGACTGTCCAGGCAAGAATACTGGAGCAGGTTGCCATTTCTTACTCCAGAGGATCTTCCCAAACCAGAGTTAGAACCTGCATCTTCTGCATTGGTAAGGAAGATTTTTTACCACTGTGCCACCTGAGAAGCCTTCTGAAAACACATAAAAATGAGCACTTTTAAAAACTCACTAACAGACTTTTCTTTTCTTGAAAAGTCAGCAAAGTAATTAATGTTTCAACTCAAAGACATAATTATTTCAACTACAAATTTATAAATATAAATTATATTAATGAATGTTTATTCATTAAATATGATACATTATCTTCAATATCACTTTATATTAATTTCATAGAAGACATTTATAATGTTATCTGATCTGAATCATGCAGAAGAAAGATTAAATGTACATTATAATAACTTTTCACATGTACTAAACTTTGAAACAAATAAAATACTTTCATATTTGGTGTTGTTCCCAAAAATTTAGAATTTGAATTTAGAATATTACTGAGGATCTTATATATTAGTATCTAAGATGGTGGTGAATATAATTTAAGCCCTTCTATGTGCTTATTTTCCAATTAATTTTATCATTCCACTATTTGGGGTCTAAATTAGAAACTCCATATTCTATTAGGTTTTTTAAGTACTTTCAAGATATATGGAGCAAATATTTAATCAATAAATTTCTCTAAATTTGGTTTCTAATCTATAAATATATATACCAAGTCCAATCAACATTTTTAGTAAGATCTAAATATAATAGCATTTTTAAAACTGAATGTGCATCACAAAGATGAAAATCACTGTTTCACTTTGAATGTATTCTCCTGGTGGATGAATTATTGCATTGTGGGAAGGGGACTATCTCCCTGTTTATTTACAGGATTTCTGCTACTGGCAGATAATCACTGCTGTGGAGTGTTAATACTGNACTGAATGTGCATCACAAAGATGAAAATCACTGTTTCACTTTGAATGTATTCTCCTGGTGGATGAATTATTGCATTGTGGGAAGGGGACTATCTCCCTGTTTATTTACAGGATTTCTGCTACTGGCAGATAATCACTGCTGTGGAGTGTTAATACTGCTGTTAATATCGTTTCAGGTCAGTGCTCTTTCTACGGCTTTTCCAAAACCAGATTTCTCCTTGAAGAATATCAAAGCCACTGAGTGAAATTAGTTGTAAGAGTGTCGCTCAGAATAGCAAGCTTTTACTGAAACTCAAATGTATAGTCATTTTTCGAAGAAAGCAAAAGAGAGAGTCTTGTTTTTTTTTTTTTTAATAGTCCCATAAATGCTTAATTCAGAGAACAGATCAAAGTATCAGTANTGCTGTTAATATCGTTTCAGGTCAGTGCTCTTTCTACGGCTTTTCCAAAACCAGATTTCTCCTTGAAGAACATCAAAGCCACTGAGTGAAATTAGTTGTAAGAGTGTCGCTCAGAATCGCAAGCTTTTACTGAAACTCAAATGTATAGTCATTTTTCTAAGAAAGCAAAAGAAAGAGTCTTGTTGTTTTTTTTTAATAGTCCCATAAATGCTTAATTCAGAGCACAGATCAAAGTATCAGCAGTAAAAAGACTTTGTGTGATAGCTGGCAAGGTGAAATATGAACATTGTAGTGTACTGGTTTGCTAAGTTAATAAAGAGTCTATCCATCCATCCATATTAAGGGACTCTAAAAGTTGTAAAGGCAGAATCCATTATTCAGTTATTTTAAAGTAATAAACTCTACTTATTATGACTTAGTGAGTGATAGTGAAAGTAGCTCAGTCGTGTCCAACTCATTGCGAACCCCATGGATACAGCCCATGGAATTCTCCAGGCCAGAACACTGGAGTGGGTAGCCTTTCCCTTTTCCAGGGGATCTTCTCAACCAGGGATTGAACCTAAATCTCCTTCATTGCAGGTGGATTCTTTACCAGCTGAATCATAGGGAAGCCCAAGAATACTGGAGTGGTGACCTATCCCTTCTCCAGGGGATCTTCCTGACCCAGGAATCGAACAGGTGTCTCCTGCATTGCAAGCGAATTCTTTACCAACTATAAGGAAGCCCTACATGCTGAACATAGTCGTGTCCAACTCTTTGTGATCCTATGAACTGTAGCCTGCCAGGCTCCTCTGTCCATGGAATTCTCTAGGCAAGAATACTGGAGTGGGTTGCTGTGCCCTCCTCCAGGGAATCTTCTTCATCCAGGGATGGAACCCAGGTCTCCCATATTGTAGGCGGATTCTTTACCATCTGAGCCATCAGGGAAGCCTGTACTAAGACTTAAAATGCCAACATTTACAAACTTTCTTCTTGAGATAAGAATAAGACAAGGCCAACCTTTAAGTTTCTTAATAGCATTTTATAAAAATTTTAGCAGAAGCAAATGTAACTAACAATCATTTTCTCCCCATTCGCTGTTGTAATGATTTTTGTTTAGTTCTCATAAGCCTAAAAAATAATTCTCCTTATTCAGACTTTGTAGATGAGAAAACTAAGGCATAAAAAGTGTCAATAAATTTCTTGAAAATACAGAGTTGTTGACATATGACTTAATCCACAGGAAAGTTCTGACTTCTCAGTCATCCTTAATTATTTGTGAATAACTTGGTACGTTCCTTAAATTTTTCTGTAGTACACTGTAGAGGTAACCAGACCAGACTGCTTTGACTTCATTTAGACTTTGTGACATAAATATCTAAAAAAACTAACCTATGTCAGGATGTACTGGCAGAGTTCTGTTAAAATATATAACCTCTTAAGAGGAAGCAAGTGCTTGGCTGAAATGTATTTTATATTGTAACATGCCAATGAAAAGCTGCAGTTTTAAAATGGGAGATGAATTAGTTCATCATGTCCCTCCTCTTTCAAGAAAATTGATCCATAGATCTGAAGAGAGGAAATTCCCCAACAAGAAAATAATTATCCTTATTAAGGTTTCCTTTCAATTGCTGTATTTGACATCTTTAGAAGATAACATTTATGATGAAGGAATTAGAGTATTATTCAGTTTTGGAGCAGATGATTTTTAAAGCTGGAAGATAACAAGGAAATTATTATAATCAGAATTGTCATCATTATCAAAATCATCAGTGGAATAGTCCTGGGTAATTTCAAAGAAAATGAAAAAGAATGATGATTTTCCTGAAGAAATTTACATATTAAGTCTCAAATTTTCATTGTTGAACACATACATTATGAATGTACTAAAGCCATCTCAGAGCTTTCAAGCTAATGTGAGTAGGGACCAGAAAACTGCTACAAGTTCTAAACTTCAATCTTGAGCTGTAAATATATGGATACATTTTCCTCGAATGTTAAAAAATAGCATCCTTGCTTTTCAGAGTGCTACCGGTGAGAGTGTTGGGGTTTTAAAACTTCTATGTCAATAACAGCTATAAATTACTTCCAGGTTTTCCTTCCCTGGGAAAACACATTTGTTTATTTATTTTTCATTCATATTTGCATATGTGTGAAATCTCCCACAAGCGGAATCCCGTTGTATATTTTTCTTTTTCCTACAGAAATGTGAGGATATCATAAGCTCTATTTCTCCATCCTGTATTTTTCCTTGTAACATGTCATAGAGGTCATTACCCAATAGTACGTGTAAAGAAGACTAATTCTCTCTAAAGGCTGCGTGTGCTTGCATAGATGCAACATGATTTATAGAAATCTGAATTTGATGGTCATTTTAGCTGTTTTCAGTCTTCTCTTCTTTCAAATGTTCCATGAATAGCTTTGTGTGCAATTTTTTACTTGTAGGACAAATAGAACTGTTAAAGAAATAGAACTGCTGGGTCAAAGATTGAGGGCACTTTAAATATATATGAGTAAAATATATTGGCAAAATATGCATTCAAATATGTGCGTCACCCTGGAGGGATGGGATGCAGTGGGAGCTGGGGCGAGTTTCAAGGGGGAGGGCACATATATATATCCAGGGCTGATTCATATTGATGTGTGACGGAAACCAACACAACATTGTAAGGCAATTATCCCCCAATTAAAAGTAAATAGAAAACACATGTATGTGCTAAGTCCCTTCAGTCCTGTCCGACTCTGAGACCCCATGGACTGGAGCCCACCAGGCTCCTCTGTCCATGGGATTCTCCAGGCAAGGATGTTGGAGTGGGGTGTCATGCCCTCCTCTAGGGGACCTTTCTCACGGATTGAAACTGCCTGTCTTACTTCTGCATTGGCAGGCAGGTTATATATATAAATATACACACAAACAAATACATATGTGTGTGTCAAAATATATGTAAATTGCCTTCTACAGATATACTGTTTTCACAACCATCAGTAATGCATGAAAATGCCTCAGCAGTACATTGCAATTTTGTTTTCATTTTTGTCGCTCTTTGCCAAATTTAATTTACTTTTATCTTATTATAAGTGAGGTAGATTAACTGTATATAATAAAGCATGCTTGCTTATTTTTAAAAAATTGTTTATTCATACCCTTCATTAGTTTTTTATCTTAATTTCAATTTCATTCTAATGGATTTATAGAAGATCCTTATGTACAAGAGAAGTTCCTTTTTGATCCCATATGAATTGTAAACAGCAACCTTACTGACAAAAATTGAATTGCTAGTCCCAGCTTTTCACTTTTCTTAGATTAGATTATATATCAAAAACCTGGTTCTTGCCACATCATGAGATGGTGGACTTCTCCACCCCTGGAATTTGTCCTTGTCAATGTAGTTTGTTTTGGCTAAGGATGAGTTCATAGAGTGGAGAATATAAATTCGCTTACAAGACTGGTCTTGAAATAAGAAATTGTTTGAACTACAATTAGAAGTGATTTCTCACAGTTACCATTGTATTTTCAACCTGACCACCACATAGAACACAAACGGAGACCAGAGCTCACCCTTGGCCAGCAGCCAAACCTAGCTGGTGCTGCAGGTTGAAGCAGAGATTCCCCTCTCTCTCCAGCAACCTTGATTGAGTTAGCTTATCCAGGTGCAACCTAAGACTGTATGGGTATGAGCACAGATCCTTACTGAGTGAGCTCTGAGATCTGGGGGTAGCTTGTTACACAGCAGCAACTGACAGAAACAGTACATGGTCAGTTGTCTCTAGTTGTCATGATTTTTTTTTAAGTTGCATTATACAGGTATGCTATTTATATAGCTTAAATTTATTAATGAGCTTCATGTAAACTTTCTAAGATTTGTATGTATGCTGTTGATATGGTCTAACTACTGAAATTCTGCATGTTAGATGGTCTATTTTATTGTACCTTAATGGTGCTTTTCTTTTGTTTAATTATCCAACACTTTTAGAATTTCTTTTAATACAAATTATGGAGAAGGAAACGGCAACCCACTCCAGTATTCTTGCCTAGAGAATTCTGTGGGCGGAGGAGCTTGGTGGGCTGTGTCCTTAGGGTCACACAGAGTCGGACACAACTGAGGCAACTTAGCATGCATGCATGCAAGAGTAGAAATTTAAAAATATTTTTCAACTTAGCTATTATCTGCTATTTACTTAATAAATTATATTTATTATATTCCTCTATATATTTAATAAACTATATTTATCTTGTTTCTCTTAATATACCAAAATTTCCAATACTTAATATTAGTTAGAATCAATTTTTTTCTTCTTACCTTTCATTCTGGGAGTCATTCTTATGTATCTTGTCTAAGAAATCCAAAAATAAATTAGCACTTAAAATCAGTTGGAATTTTCATTAGAATTACATAAAATATAGAAATAATTTAGGAAAAATTATATCATTTAAAATACACTGAGTCTTCATTTTCAGTTTATATAATAATTTTTTTACTTAATACTCTTTGTGTACTTCAGGAGCCTCTTTTAAAGTTTGTTGATGTTATGTCTATTTTTAAAAATTTTATCGGCTACCTTCATCTTCTATCTCACTGCTGTTTGTCTACACAAAAGAAACATAAATTTTGTATCTAGCTAGTTAAATGAGTTACATCTTAATCTTAAATTTATTTTTATTTTTTCTTGTGTATCGTAAATCTAAATAAAATATATATCTTAAAACAATCATAACATTTTTAAATATTTCTCTTCTGACTTTTTGAAAACATTTACTGGGAAATAGTTGCGCATGCTTTGGGCTTCCCAGGTGGTACAGTGGTAAAGAATTCATCTGACACAGAGATGCGGGTTGAATTCTTGCGTCGGGAAGATAGATCCTCTGGAACAGAAATTGTCAACCAGCTTCAGCATTCTTTCTGGGAAAGTTCCGTGAACAGAGGAGCTGGCAGGCTGCAGTCCATGAGGTTGCAAAAGGTCAGGCATGACTGGACAACCGAGAAAATGTGCACACAACTATAGGCTCACAGATTAACCGTGTTGTATCCAATAGAGTTCAGTGCAGTCGCTCAGTTGTGCCCGACTCTTCGAGACCCCATGAATCGCAGCACACCAGGCCTCCCTATCCATCACCATCTCCTGGAGTTCACTCAGGCTCACGTCCATCGAGTCAGTGATGCCATCCAGCCATCTCATCCTCTGTCGTCCCCTCCTCCTCCTGCCCCCAATCCCTCCCAGCATCAGAGTCTTTTCCAATGGGTCAACTCTTCGCATGAGGTGGGCAAAGTACTGGAGTTTCAGCTTTAGCATCACTCCTTCCAAGGAAATCCCAGGGCTGATCTCCTTCAGAATGGACTGGTTGGATCTCCGTGCAGTCCAAGGGACTCTCAAGAGTCTTCTCCAACACCACAGTTCAAAAGCATCAATTCTT
>SJYV01038358.1:143000-172380 GCA_006410875.1 Neotragus pygmaeus
CCAAAAAATAAAGTCTGACACTGTTTCCCCATCTATTTGCCATGAAGTGATGGGACCGGATGCCATGATCTTCATTTTCTGAATGTTGAGCTTTAAGCCAACTTTTTTGCTCTCCTCTTTCACTTTCATCAAGAGGCTTTTCCCATTTTCTCCAAATGGTAGCATCTTCAAAAACACGACACAATATGTAACATGATATGCCAACTAGAGTATTGACATTCATTCAGTCGAAACACAGAGGTTCCCATCACACAAAGGATCTTCATGTAACATTTTATAGCCTCACCTACTTGTCTCCCATAACAGAACTTGTCTACCTCCTCCTTAACTCATCTGCAACCACTAAAGCATTCTCTACTTCTAGCCTTTGGTCATTTAGACAATATTCTATAATTAGAGTACAAAGCCTTGTGTGACTGACTTTAGCACTCAGCAAATTTTCTGGAGATCTTTCTGGGTTTTTATATGTATCAATCATCCGTTCCTTTATATTGCTGAGTAAGAGTCTATGGCACGGCTAACCCATAGTTTGTTCAATCACTTATTCATTGAAGGGCATCTAGGTTGATTCCAGTTTGTGGTTATTGTGGATAAAGCTTCCTGAACATTTGTGTACTGGTTTTGTGCCAATCTGTCTTCACTTTTCTGGGATAAACACTCAGGTGTGCCACTGGGTGTGTATATTTAGTGCTTTAAGAAAAAGACATACTGCTTCCTGGAGTGGCTGTATCTATCACTCTGCAGTTTCAGTAGCAATATACGAATGATTCAGTTCGTCTCCACCCTTGTCATCATTAGATGCTGTCCCCCCACCCCCCGCTTTTTTTTTTTCCTTAGTCATTCCAATAGGCGTGTGCTGGTATTCCATTGTGATTTTAATTCACATTTCCCTAACAGCTAATGATGCTGAACATCTTTTCATGAGCTCATTTGCCATCTGCATATCTTCTTCAGGGAAATTGCTCTTTGTGACTTCTGCCTTGCTCTAAATGGATAGTTTGCTTTTTTTTATTGTTGAATTTTGAGAGTTCTTTTTATATTTCACATGCTTATTCACTGTTAGATAAGTAGTTTACAAATATTTTCCCACACAGCAGCTTGTTTTTACATCCTACTAAGTCTAAGAATTTTTTATTTAGTCCTATGTCACAAAGATTTCCTCCTATTTGTTCATAAATTTTAGAGTTTTGAATTTAATTCCATAATACTGCTTAAGTTAGTTTTTTTGTAAAGAATGGAATTTAAACCAAGGTTCACTTTTTTGTTTGTTTGTTTATGCATGTCCAGTTGCTCTAGCTATTAGTTGAAAGTCTATTTTACCTTCTTTGAATTGTTTTTGCAACTATGTAAAAAAAAATCAGTTGGGAAGAATTGTGTGAATCTATTACTGACTTTGCTAATTCCGCTTTTCATCTAAGTATCCATCCTTTAGTCAGTACCAAACTGCCCTAAGTACTGCAGATATACGCACATGCTCAGTCACTTCACTTGTGCCTACTTTTTTTTGCAACCTTGTAGACAATAGCCCACTAGGCTCCTCTCATGTGATTTTCCAGACAAGAATACCGGAGTTGCTATTTCCTCCTTCAGGGGATCTTCTCAACTCAGGGATCGAACCTGTGTCTCCTGAGTCTCCTGCATTGCAGGAGAATTTTTTTTTTTTTTTTTTTTACCACTGAGCCACCTGGGAAGCCCCTCTGAATAGTGAGAGCTCCACAAAAAAGAACAGAGACTCAGAAGGGAACAAAGAATTACTGAAATTATTTTAAAGTATTGAATTATCCTGAAGTGAAGAAATTCTCTCAGTTGAAAGGGCACACTGATAGCAAAACAAATCAACCCCACACCTAATCCATCATCACAGAATTTCAGAACTGGGCATAGACAAACAATCCTGAGAGCTTCCAGAGAGAAAAGACAAGCTGCACACAGTGTAATATATATAGCATATAGAATAGTAGGCTACATATAGTCTCTATAGTACATAGTCTATATACTATATATACTGTATGTATAGTATCATATGCAGATTATAGCAAAGTTGAATATTAAGTCAAGTCTTTCTTTCTACATTGTTCTTTTTTAATAAGATTGCCTTAAGTATTATTCTGGGTCCTTTTACCACATATATATTTTAGAATAAACTTGGCAACAAATTTCGTTCAGCTTACCTACATCTGGGTATGTCTTGATTTCCTATCCATCCCTGAAGGATACTTTCATTGGATATTGGATACTGGGTTAAGAGCTCCTTTCTTTCAAGGTCTGAAAACGTCATGCCTCCTTCTTATGACCTCCATGATTTATGATGATAAATCCACTGCCATTATAATTGTTTTTCTTATAGATGTGTTTTCACTTTTTTTTTTTCAAGCTGCTTTCAAGATTTTTTTTCTTTGCCTTCAATTTTCAGAAGATTAATGATGTGCATTGGTATGGATTTGTTTGAGTTCATCCTGTTTAGTTTGCTCAGTTTCTTGACGCTGTAAGTCAGGGGTCTGCTGTCCACTGTGAGCATCCAGGGAACAATGACCAGCTGATATATTAGTTTGTAGTTAGAACAAAATCTAAGGCATGTCAGAATTCTTAATAATCAGGCACAAAAGTTTTAAAACACTTTCCCAGACACATGCAGAAATCTTCAAGCTCAATAATAATCAATAAAATTCAGACCAGACAATAAAATAACTTAATTCTTTAACTGTTAGAAGTATGAATACTTGTCCATGAATTTTTATCAGGTTTTGAGCACTCTCATATACTATTCATACTATTACTGTTACTCAGTTATATGAGGGTAACTGAATAATATGTTGAAATGTCTTAAAAATGTACACCTTAATATAAAATGTTTACATAATATATCAGTTTAGTTTCTAAGAATTTTTGATTTCTAGATCTCAAAGAACCTTCTTTGCAACACTGATCATGGTATAAAAATATGGCAACACTTCATACGTAACCTCTAACAGTAATATTTTAAATGAACAAAATAAGGTATATTAAGATGAAATATTCTGTAGCAACCATAAGGTACTTTCAGAAGTCTTTTTTGTTGTCAAAAGAAAATCATCTTAGTTTAGTTAAACATAATAAGCATGATGCAAAATGGAATTTTTAGAGAACAATTCCTTATTTGAAAGTAATATATTTAGATGCATTAAATAAAATATAAAATATATAGTATCATCATACACTCATGGGTGTCTTATGTATACTAGTTCATGAGAAAGAAATTGGGTGGACATATAAATTTTAGAATTTTCAGCATCTAAGTGAGTTGAAGCCAAAAGTTTGGATGAGTTTACCAAAGGAGGGTGGAGAAAAGTACCAGGATCCAGGGATTAAATACTGTCTCTACATAATTAGATTAACAAGACACTGAGGTTTCATAAGCAGGAAATCGAATGGGTGAAGATACATTTTGGGAAACAAGTAAAATTATTGAGAACCTACTTAACAGAGACAAACAGTATGAAGTAAGATGAAGACTAAAACTGACCTTGGTCATGAAGAGTCCAATATTTTCCAGTGAAGTCCTTTAGGAAATAGAGTTATCTCACTTGTTTGAGGTCAAAGAAACCAAAATTCACTTAATTTTTAAAACGGAATAAAAACTTTAAAAAACTGAATAAAAATAAAAAATAATAAAAATACAAATTTCCATTGTATATTAAGACTAGATCATTAACAATAAGATTTGGCAAGAATTGCAGAAAAATGGTTGCATGCTCAAAAATGCAGTAACATTATCTGTTACATTAGAAAGTCAAGTGAGAAAAGCTATGTATGTCATAATTTTTAAGGAATCTGAGAAGACATTCTTGAAATGCCTCAGGAAGTTTTATGGAAAAACAGGATATTTCTTCACCTAATAAACATGAGGAGTGATTAGAATTTTTAATTTATATTTTTGCTTTGAATTTTGGAAGATCTAAAAGATTTTTTTTTTTTTAAGAATGCATGTTATGTTGAGGAACACTTATTGGGTGTTTTTGTTTTTATTTATTTGATTGTGCAAACCATCCATTTATCACACATCATATCCAGTAGTGACTGACCTCTCCTGGTCCACATGTTTCTATCAAAAGCATGTCTTGTGCCATGACCCCACCTACTTCCAAGGCTAATTAGTACAGAGGTGATAGGAGCTGAGATAATCTGAATATGTGCTCTAGGTTTTGGAACAATATCTTTTTAAGTGGATGAAACTGAGAATATGTAAATAAAGCCTCTCTCAGTTAAAAAAATATATATATTATATAAGCAAAGAAGAGCTTCCCTGGTGGCTCAGATGGTAAAGAATCTGCCTGCAATGCAGGAGACCTGAGTTTGATCCCTGAGTTTTAAAGATACCCTGGAGAAGGAAATGGCAACCCACTCAAATATTTTTGCCTGGAGAATCCCATGGACTGAAGAGCCTGGAAAGCTACAGTGCGTGGGGTTGCAAAGAGCTGGACATGGCTGAGTAACTTTCACTTTCAAAGAACATACAGGAAGAGAAACAAATAGGCAAGAGGTCAAGTGAGGAGGCCATTTTCACGAATATTCAATCTTTTAATCTAGTCAAGTTCTGACTCCTATACTCTTAGGACAAAACTCTCTTGTTACTGCAAGCCACCCAAGTCAGATTGTTATGTAAAATTGAAATGATCATAACTGCTATGTTAATTCCTACATTTATTTTTTAGAGTCATTAAAATATCTTGGAAAATGAGAATGACTTTTAGAGGTTCCATGTTCCACTAAAAACAAACAAACAAACATGCTTTTTTAAACTTAAGAAGTTTAATTCAGGTATTTCTTTTAGGTATTATAATTCTAAATGAGCAATCAACATCTGGTATATGAGTATTTTGAAATGATGGATTAGAGATAGAAGTAAATATCTAGACATAGAAATAAGCATGTGTGGATATGTCAATTTTTAAAACATAGGCTCTTCATAATGTTATTATAATACTCTGAATGTTATTACAGTGTAGAAGAGCACTTAAAATATATTTCATTTTTTAATTTCCATAATTTTACAATGATCTTTTCTGATATAGCTTTCTGAGTTCTATTGTTCTAACCAAATAATCATAGAAAAAGAAAATGTCAACATTCTGTAGGGGCTTCTTCACATAATTAAAACTTTTTAAGTTATTAAATTCAGGACTCAGTAATCTTTGCTTCTGACTTACAGTAACGAAACTGTGATAACTTTATCACGTGCAATCTTCCTGTTATCTTCACATAGTGCTGTGAAAGTGCTGAAATTATGTACAAGTTTTCCACCAATAAAAATGATTAAAATCCTAAATCATTGTGATAGGATATCAGAGGCTGCAATTATATCTGCTAAAATAATTGAACGGAAAAAAAAATCACTGTTAAAAAAATCACCACCAGTAGTTTTCTTAGCATAGGGTATCTTTCATGTGTTTTTAAACAATTTCTTCAATAAACAAAACGTGAGCATCTGTATTAATTTTCATGCATAGCTAATCCATGTAGAACAATCTCAATCTATTGTGTCATTAAAATGATTAGCTTTGTTATAAAAATAGATGTAATGTGCATTGCTGAAATTTGACGAAATCAGAAACAAAACTGCGGCATAACACTGTGACTCGGCTGCTGCTGTTGGCCTTCTTACATACATGTTTGCATTTTTATATGACAGATATCAGCTTATAAATAAAGTATGGTCAGTAGTTCATTTCTAAGTCGATTTTAATGTTCATAGTACAACTAATATGCAGGGTATCTCATGCAAAATGCCAGGCTGGATGAATCACAAGCTGGAATCAAGATTCCCGGGAGAAATATCAACATCAGATATGCAGATGAAACCACTCTAATGGCAGACAGTGAAGGGGAAAAAAAGGAGCCTCTTGAAGGTCAAAGAGGTGGGTGAAAATACTGGCTTAAAACTTAGCTTTCAAAATACTAAGATCATGGTATCTGGTTCCATCATTTCATGGCAAATAGAAGGAGGAAATGTGGAAGCAGTGGCAGCAGGAAGATTTTTGTCTTGGCCTCCAAAATCACTGGGGACAGTGACTGCAAGAAATTAAAAGATGCCTGCTCCTTGTAAGGAAAGCTATGACAAACCTAGACAGTGTATTAAAAACAAAAGATAGTGTTTTGCCAATAAAGGTCACATAGTCAAAGCTATGGTTTTTCCAGTAGTCATGAATGGATGTAAGAGTTGGGTCATAAAGATGGCTGGGCACTGAAGAACTGATGCTTTATTTTGGTGCTGGGGAAGAGTCTTGAGAGTCCCTTGGACAGCCAGGAGTTCAAACCAGTCAATCCTAAATGAAATCAGTCCTAAATATTCATGGGAAGAACTGATGCTGAAGCTGAAGCTCCAGTACTGATACTGACTTATTGGAAAAGACTCAGACGCTGGGAAAGATTGAAGGCAAAGGAGCAGAGGGGGTCAGAGGATGAGATGGTTAGATATCATCACCGACTCAATGCACATGAATTTGATCTAATTCTAGAGATGGTGAAAAATTGGAAAGGCTGGCATGGTGCAATACAAGGAGTTGCAAAGGGTTAGACACAAGTTAGTGACTGAACAACAAGTACACCACAGATTGTCATTTATTAACAAAATGACAAAAGAATTAATACTGCAGAAAAATGTTTAAAAGCAAGTGAGACTTTATACTAGTTTTCTATTTAGGATCATGTTTATTATGCACTTCAATATGCTCACATAGAAGAATTCATAAACTATTGTCCACAGGCCAAACTGTCTTCCTATTTTTATAGATAAGGTTTTACTAAAACTGCCACACAACATTGTAAAGCAATTATCCTACAATTAAAAAAAAAATCCTACCATATTTGCTTGTTTTCAAATTGTGATTTTGCACTAAAATGGCAGATTTTAGTGATTTTGAAGGAGAGAGAGACAATATGACCCCCAAAACTTGAAATATTTATTACCTTTCCATATACAGAAACATGTTTCCTAATTCCTTCTTTAGGATATCAAACAAATGTAATATTCACTGCATTCAACAGTTTACAATCTTTTCAAGCAGAAAAATATATACATCAAATAAATACCTATCAATTGTTGGATTTTTCCTAATAAATTCTTCCAAGCAGGGGTATTTCACTTGAGAATTCCAGTTTGAAATAATTGGTTAGTCAAGCACACGGATTCTTCTGTGTGTGTGTGTGTGTGTGTGTGTGTGTGTATTCAGTCACTCAGTCATGTTCGACTCTGTGACTCTGTGGACCATAGCCCACCAGGCTCCTCTGTCCATGGGACCTCCAGGCAAGAATACTGGAATGGGTTGCAACGCTCTTCTCTAGTGCATCCTCCCCATCCAGGGATAGAAGCCATGTGTCCTGACGTTTCTGCATTGCAGGCGAACACTTTACCACTGAAAGTCCCTACTTTTACTTTATTATGGCATTAATAGTATCCCAAATACTTGAACACAGAATCTTTAAAACCATATTATATTGTCCATAGAGTAGAATTCCTGCTCTTATACAATTTTTATAAGTAAATTAATTCTCATTTTCTATCATACATTGTAAATATGATTTCAATAACACTAAAGATCTCAGTAAGACCAAACGCATGCAAAATGTAGTCTGAAAAATTTTGCTCAGAGCTTCTGTGAAATAAAATTGATTTCTTCTGAGAATAAAGTGCTGATTCTTCTGGATAAACTAGGGTAAATTAAGAATGTAGCATTTAAAAATCAAATGAACAATAATATATTCTGTCTACTTAGCTTTTTAAGTTAACATTTAAAATATAATATTGATTTATACTTTGTTTTTTGATTTATCAACTCAAAAGTAGACCATATCTGCAGTTCTCTTTTAAGTTTAAAAAAGGACCTGTATCTAGTTGAAAAAAATAGTCACAACTATAAAATTTAAACATTTCCAAGTCCATGTATGTTTTATGATTTGATAAATGACCTCCATAGAAGTAAATAGAAAGCCATAGAAAAATATTTTGAGGGTGCAAGAGTCTTCTTATGGTATGAATTTTGCACACTGATGTATTGAAAATTAATAATCTGGATGAAGAACTACTTTGGAAAGCATTATTTGTGAGGCACTGGGATAATACAAGGAATACAACGTTAGCAAGTGAAGCTGTTAGTGCTTCTCTTGTTTTATTTATGATTCTTACTGTGATAAGTATAGTCCACAGGAGACCTAGCCTCTTAAATTTTTCAGGGCACAGTGCAGTGCTGTTAACCATGAGCACACGACAGAACTCTAGGATTTATTCCTCTTCTATGATCAAAACTTTATAGCCAGTGAACATTTCCCCAGTTTTCTCTCCCTTGGCAGCTACCATTCTACTCTCTTTCTGTAAGTTTGACTGTTTGGGGTCTTCATATACACGGAGTCACGCAGTAGCTATCTTTTTGTGGCTTGCTCATTTCACTTAGCATAATATCCTCTTCTTTCCTCCACGCTGTTGCATATGGCAGGGTTTCCTTTCTTTCTTTTTTAACTTGGAGGATGATTGCTTTACAATGTTGTGTTGGTTTCTACTGTATCACAGTGCAAACCTGCCGTAAGCAGATACACATCCCCTCCCTCTACAGCCTCTGACCCCTCTAGGTCATCCTGGAGCACTAGTCTGGACGCCTGGTGTAACAGAACAGCTTCTCCTCAGGTATCTACTTCACACATGGTAGTATACATACATCAGTTATATTCTCTCAGTTCATCTCACCCTCTCCTTCCCCCACTGTGTCCACAAGACAGTCCTCTACATTTGCGTCACTATTTCTGCCCTGTAAATGAGTTCATCAGGATTATTTTTCTAGTTTCCACATATATATATATATATATATATGTCAATATATGATATTTGTTTTTGTCTCTCTGACTTACCTCACTCTGTATAACACGATCTGTGTCCATCCACCTGATTTCATCTGACAGAAATGCACTCCTTTTAGAGTTGAGTAATATTCCACTGTTTATGTGTACCACAACTTCTTTATCCATTCATCTATCAATGGCCATTTAGACTATTTCTAAGTCCTGTTGATTATAAAGAGAATTTCCTTCTTTTGAAGAGTTGAACTATATTCTGTTTTCTTTTTCCATTCACAAATCAGTAGACATGATGTTGATTTCATATCTTGGCTATTATAAAGAACATTGTTTTGAACATGAGAGTACAGATCTCATGGAAATACTGATTTAAATTCTTTAGGATATATATATAGGGGAAGGCAATGGCACCCCACTCCATTGTTCTTGCCTGGAAAATCTCATGGATGGAGGAGCCTGGTGGGCTGCAGTCCATGGGGTCGCTGAGAGTTGGACACGACTCAGTGACTTCACTTTCACTTTTCACTTTCATGCATTGAAGAAGGAAATAGCAACCCACTCCAGTGTTCTTGGCTGGAGAATCCCAGGGACGGCAGAGTCTGGTGGCCTGCCGTCTACTAGGTCGCACAGAGTCAGACACGACTGTAGCGACTTAGCAGCAGCAGCAGCAGCAGGATATATATACCCAGAATTTAGGATATATATATATATATATATATATACCCAGAATTTAGGATAGATATACCCAGAATTTTCATTGCTAGATAATATAGCAGTTCTATTTTTCAGGAACCTCCATGTTATCTTCCATAATGACTGCACTACTTTGCATTCGTATCAGCAGTATACCCAGTATTCCAGTTTCTCCACATCTTTGTCAATAACTGTTAACTGTTTTTTTTTTTTTTTTCCCCTATTTTGTTCTGTCTGTTTTTCTTTCTTTCTTTCTTTCTTTAACTCCCATTCTAAGATGCAGGGTGTAATATCTCTGTGCATTTTCCTGTGGCTTAGTGATCTTGAACATTTTTTCCTATACAGTTTAGCCATCTATGTGTCTTTGCTGGAGAAATGTCTATTCAGGTATTTTGCTCATTTTATATTGGGCATTGCTGTTTGCTATTGTGTTGTAAGATTTCCTTATGCTTTGGAAAATAACCCTTTACCATATTTATGATTTGCAAAAATTTCATATGTTGCATTTTCACTGTGTTGATTGTTTTCTTTGTTGTACAGAAGCTTTTAAGTTTGATGTAGTCCTACTTGCATATTTGTTTGTCCTTTGGTGTCATATCCATGAAATAATTGCCAACACTAATGTCATGAAGGTTTTTTGCTATATTATCTTCTTATAGTTTTATAGATTTAGGTCTTATGTTTAAATCTTTCACCTATTTTGAGTTGACTTTTGTGTATGCTGCAAGATAAAGATCCAATTTCATTCTATTTCATGTGGCTATCTGATTTTTCCAGCACTATTTTTTGAAGAGACCATACTTTCTCACTCTTTACTCTTAGAACTTTAGCTAAAAGATCAATAGATCGTATAGGTGTGTTTAGTTCTGGACTCTCTACTCTGTTCCATTGGTCTATCTATCAGTTTTTATGTCTGTGCCATATTTTAAAAATTACTGTAGCATTTTAATTCACTGGAAGTCAGGAATGTGGTATCTCCAGCTTTGTTCTTTCTTGAGTTTGCTTTGGCTATTTTGAATCTCAAATTATAACATGGATTCTTCTCTCTCTGATGGAACAGAATCTGATGTATATTATTGTTAAACACAAGAATGTGTATTTCATAAATGAAAAAAAGAAACATTAGAAAAGAATTTCTCTTTTTGCATAGAACAGATTTCAAGTACTTCTAATTAGCACTGGCAGCACTGAAATTTGTAATCTCTTTATTTACTCGAAGCAGCAAACACTACCCTCTGCCTTTTGGATTTCTGATTTTTGAGATTCATTTTAGATCCAAATATGTTACATATTGAAGTAGAGTATTTTTAAATTATAAGCAATCTTAGAGTTCACAACTTTAATTTATCACTTTTTTTAGCAGTGATAATTGGGATTCAATGAGTATATGGAAGTAACTGGCTAGAGTTAGTTATTTTTTTCAAATTAAAACCAGCTTTTATTTTTTTCTCAAATGTAGTATGCACTGCCTTAAGTATGAAAATTGGTTATTACTTAATCCAAAAAAGCCAAATATCAGATGCATTCCCTAGGGTAATTCTGATGTATATTATTACTGCCAGACAAACTCACTCAGGGAGTCATTGGTTTCATTGATATTCTAGAGAATTACAGGAGGAATATTCACCCACACTGATGCCAGTTATGTATGTAAATCCTCTGTACAATGATGGGAGAATTACCCCAAAGTGTTTGACTTAATTAATCTTTTCTGAGACCCTTCACTACAGAACTAAAAATCTAAATAATGAGTAGGGACAGAGTATTAAGTATCTTTCTGCACTTAGGGGATGATTAATTATAATGGCTAAACCCCTGAACATTAAGTTGAATACTAATCTGATGACAGAGTTTGGAATTAGGCCAGTGTTATGCATACATCTGGATGCTTTCTACCCTTTTGACAGAATAATAAAAAGAAGAAGAAGGACATATTAATATTTTATATTCATTCTATTTAACACAATCTACTTTATATGTGTTTGTAAGTTAAGTGGAAAAGTAAATTTCTCATACTTTCTTAACCAAAAACATAAGCTGCATATTTATCTCATTGATTCAATACTCCTCTCTGGGTATTGAGATATATAAAGAGGATGTTCTTCAAATACAAGTGAGGGAAATAAACAACAAAGAATAACCTGACCTTATAATTTACACGCACATCCTTCTGTTGTGCTTGCCTGTTGTCTGAAGACAGCTTGAAGAAAATATACAGTCCTGTATAGCTGCAAACTGCTTTGAGATGGTTTTGATTTACAGAGCAAATACTCACTAACTTGCTCTGTATCACATGGACTTGCAAGGCTGGTGCAAATAAACTAAAAGGGCAAATGGATAGAAGGTCAAAGATAAATGTTATTAAACACTTTTGCCAACAGACAATAGAAATAGGAAAACCACTTTCACAAAAATAAAAAAAAAAAAAAAGAGTTGGAAAAACAAGAAGCTCTTTCAAACTTACTTTCATTGTTCCAAGAGATCTACCATATCCCAATGACAATAGGCAGAAAAATGTCTTCTGGATGTTTATTTCTGAGTCCTTCTTCTCTAGCTTTGGTATTTAGAAGTAGAGAAGAATACAAGGTCAAATATCAACCTCCTGAGCACTAATAAATTTTCTTCTTTCTTCAACGTTGATCGATTTGGTCATGACACCATTCTTCAGATCAGTCACCTTGCTCCATTCAGTTGAAATAAAGCACCAGACTGTTGCTGTGTGCTAGGAATTTTCCCCATTAACGCACTGCTATTGTGCATTTCCCTCCCCTTATCTGTGACCAGAAAGTAGATACATATCAGATCTTACAAAGTTCTCAGACAGTAAAGAATCTGCCTGCAATGCAGAAGACCTGGGTTGGATCCCTGGAAGGGAAGACCCCCTGAAGAAGGAAATGGCAACCCACTCCAGAATTCTTGCCTGGAGAATCCCATGGGCAGAGGAGTCTGGTGGACTATAGATCATGGGATCACAAAGAGTCAGACATGCCTGAGTGCATGCACACACACGTGTGCACACACACACACTCTCAATGGGGGCAAGTCAACACATGAAGAGAAAACTACAAGGGCTACTAAGGCTAGGAAAGAGTTAATGGGAAAGAAAATCTATGGAAGAGATTTTCCACCCTTGGAAGACACTTCCTGTTGAAGAAGCTGGAGCTTTAGCCAATTGGATGGAGTTTGCTGAGTTGCCTGCCCCAGAGCTGGTCCAGGGTCTCCAAACTAGCAGGCATATTCTCAGAGAAATGGGAGCCACTGTGCATGAGCGGGGATGTGGAGGACATCCGTGTGCTACAGCAGGTGCAGCTGAAACCAGGAAGAAAGACAAGCCCTCTGCAAGAGTCAGCTTTGGCTGCAGCAGCTCCGAGAAACTGGGCAAGACTGCAGTGGGCACCGCTGAAAGGATCCTGGCATGTGAGAGTGGGGCTGGGCAGGGAAAGGGATCTGAGAGCACCAACCCAGACTGGGGTTTGGGTCTGCGATGTCTAGTGCTCCTGGTGATACTGTTACCACTGCCTGAGTCATCTGCCGAAGAAAACAGGTGATGCAGACAATGCAGAAATTTTTGCAAGTATTTTCTCCTATTCCATAGGTGGCCCTTCTATTTTGTAGCTGTGCAAAAGCTTTTAAGTTTAATTAGGTCCCATTTGTTTATTTTGGCTTTTACTTCTTTTGCCTTAAGAAGGAAATCCAAAACAGTGTTGCTACCATTTATGCCAGTGAATTTTCTGCCTACATTCTCTTCTAAAGAGTTTTGTGGTTTCAGGTCTTACATTTAGGTCTTTAATTCATTTTGAGCTTTTTATGTATAGTGTGAGGAAATGCTCTGAACTCATTCTTTTACTTGGAGCTGTCCAGTTTTCCCAGCACCATTTATTGATACCAAAAGTACTATCCATAAAAGAAGAAATTGATAAATTGTTCCTGTATAACAATTTAAAATGTATGCCCTTTGAAAAATGCTGTTTAAAGAATAAAACTGCAAACTGGGAGAAAATACTTGCAAATCATATATATGAGGAAGGATTTGGGTCTAGGAACTATAAGAACTCTCAAGACTCAGTAATAGGAAAACAAACAACTTAGCTGAAAAAGGTGTGAGGGAGAGGCTAATAACTGAAATACTTCACAAAAAAGGTTACATAACACATAAGCATATAAAAGATGCTCAATATTAACAGTCATTGTTATGGTGGTGGTGATGGTTCTGTAGTTGCTAAGTCTTTGGGATCCCAGCTGGCTCCTCTCTCCATGGGATTTCCTGGTAAAGAGTACTGGAATGGGTTGCCATTTCCTTGTCCAGGGGATCTTCCAGACCCAAGAGCTTGAGCTGAATTTGTGTCTTGTGCACTGACAAATGGATTCGTTACCACTGAGCCACCTGCAAAGTCCATTGATAGTCATTATGGTCATGGAAATGAAAACCAAAATGGAATACAACTACCCATCAGTTGGGAGAGTTAAACTTTAAGGCAGATGATAGCAAATATTGATGTGGATCCAAATGACCTGGAGCTCTCATACACAACTCTTGGGGTGCAAATGGTATAAACTATTCCAAAACCAGCTCCACCACTTCTTGAAAACTTAATCCCACACTGACCCACACTCTTAGGTAAACTTGTTCTCTAGGTTCCTGAGATAAAGAGTAGGGACTGTTTTGAAGTAGATAAAACAAAGATAACAGGTGACTTTAAAATCTTCATCTGTGCTCATTCTAGCCCTTGTCTTGTGGTAGAAGTGGGAGTTGAGAATGTAACAATACTGAAAACAATTTCTTCTTTTCAGATCTGAGTTTTAGGTATAAATATTAAATTTCATTAGTATAACTATTTTTCCTTACCAACAACATTTCATATAAAATTTATTGACCTTTAAATAAATCCTTGTGCACTTCTCTGGTGCTCAGCTTAATAAGCACTTTGATCCTGCTCTCTGCGTGAGGGAATACTGTATATATCATGCTGTAAACATCTTTACTAAGCTGAACTACAGTAAACTCAGTTTAAATAAACTCCATTCGTATCTTTGAAATCTTGGTAACACAGATGCCTACATTCCAGAAATTACAGAATTTGTATGTGTTTGTACTGAGTATTTCTTTGGAAAAAAGAACTGGTCACAGCATCGAATTAGAATGCTTAACCTTCCATACAGTTTACAGTGGTACTTTTTGGAAAAGATAACATGTTGTCAAAGCCATAACCAAAAAAAAAAACATTAAAGCAAAAAAGTAATCCTGCCAGTTGGTTAACTGGGTAAGACATTGGGTGAGGCCACAATTTGTGATAAGAAGGTGGGTTGAAAATAGCATTTAAATCAGGCATATCTGAAGGAAGTACAAACACTCCTATTTTGGTACCAAAATAAAATACACAAATGAAGAGAAGCACGTTTATTGTGAATATTAAAATAATTTACAAAAAGTAATCTCATTTCTCACCAGATGTTTTACAAAATAAAAGAAAAATATAATTAGGATTTTTCTAAAAGTCACTGCCATTGTGCTTCCTCAGGCTACTGATCAACTACACTTCCATTTCCTTTCCAAGTCCTGCTGGCGATGTGGCCAATTTGAATTCCCTATGAATGACTTGGGCTTTGTCAATGCTCTTTATTGAAGGAGAGCCCTCAGGAAAGATCCATAATGAAGGAGGGAAGTAGGCTAGAGACAATGGCTACTCAAACACGTGATGTCAGGCGAACTCCAGTTTGTAGGCAGACCCCAGTAGGAATTCCTTAGAGCTGTCTTGCCTTGATACCACGGACTTGAATTTTCTAAGTCCTGGAAGAAACTTCTAGGCTCCTCCTCTATAAGGAGGGATCAATCACCCTAAAGGCAAGCCCTGGGAGGAAGCAGGTGGGAGCCAAGAGTGAAACCCCAGGTTCACAGAGGGAAAGGGCAGACCAAGGATCCAGGGTACCTGGTCTGGAACCAACAGCACCTGATGCAGGTGTGTTACCTTATTTAATCCTAGCAACAGCCTGCCAGGCAGATATTAGTTTTATGTCTGTTTTCCACAGTAACAGATGCACAGAGAGGTCACTTAACCCCTCCAATTTTACATAGCAAGTAAGCAGCAGCACCTTTACTTGGAAGAAAGAGTGAGAGGGTGGGAGGGATAAAGAGGCAAAGTGGAGAGGGAAGAGAGGGTGGTGGTTTAGTCTTGAAGTCATGTCTGATTCTTGCAACCACAGGGAGCCCAGGGAGCCAGCCAGGCTCCTCTGTCCATGGGGATTCTCCAGGCAAGAGTACTCGAGTGGGTTGCCATTTTCTTCTCCAAAAGAAAAGGTAGAGGGAACTAAAAACTGCAAAACACACATATGATCTCCTACTCTACAGAGGTTCCTACTGAACTTTGGAAATTCAAATAAATTGCTGTCAACATTTGAGGTTCTTTATCTGGTTCTTGATGTCCAGAGGAACTTGGGTCAAGGCACATAAAGCCTATGGCCCTAGTCAAGATATATGCATTTTAAAAATCAATTTTTTTCATTTCAAGATTTCAGTGAAAATGACAACCTCTAACTTAATAACCAGGAAACTCCTTATTCTATTTTTCCAGGACATTTACCTGGATATTTAACTTCTCTTTCTTATGTTTCCTAATACGAGGATTGAATATTTACAAGAACAAACCCTAGTTCATGCCTGATGTTCTAGGTGAGCGATACATAAACAAGAGGAAAATAAATTACGTTATCTTTAGGTGATTTGGTTTCAATTTTTGTAATATGAACATATTAAAATATATTACATATTCTAGATTTAAGAATATAGTGTATTTCAAAAGATATTTAAAATAAAAATATGCTATGAAACATATGCTTATTATGAATACTTTTCACAATGGCATCCTTTTTATAAACTGATAGTTAAAAAAATCCATATCCACAATGACAGCATCTTTGTTCCTCACGTACAATATATTTCTGTCCATTCGTTCGTCTCTGTGCTTATGCCTATAGCCTCTGTTGTACCCTTGGTATTTCCTACTTAGAACCACAAAGGAGCTACCTTACCTATAGTTGGTGATACCAAATTAGTTCAACCCTTTTTTCCTGTATATATGATTGCATGATTATGCTGGATTATACAATCCAAGTCCTATGACGCTGATTCAATGAATTACAGCAATGTAACTGATTAAATGTAAAATGTCGTTTCTTTAGCCAGCTTGTTTTATACCCTTTTCCTTCATTTGCTTCTTTATCTCTTTAAACAAATTAACTTAGACCCCTATGTCTTTTTATCCTCCACTTAAAACTTAGGTTTCTTTTAAGTTGTCTTGCATAAGTTTTTAAATTATATATAAAGTTCTATATCTTGACATTTCTCCAGACATCTCAAGTCATCACTGCCTATATGTCTATTTGGATGGCCAATATAAGACCAGATGTATCTAGGTAATTTGCCTTTTGCATCACGTTGTACTGTTAATTTCGAGAGTTAAAGTGTTTATAAGATAAAAGCTAAAGCACCATACTTTGGCCACCTGATGCAAACAGCCAGCTCATTGGAAAGGACCCTGATGCTGGGAAAGATTGAGGGCAAGAGGAAAAGTGGGAAGATGGAGGATGAGATGGCTGGATGGCATCTGTCACCCAAAAGACATGAGTTTGAGCAAACTCTGGGAGACGATGAAGGACAGGGAAGTCAAGCATGCTGCAGTCCATGAGGTCACAAAGAGTAAGATACAACTCAGCAACTGAACAATAACAAAAGCACCATATTATGCAGTTCTACGTCTCATGTTATAATTTGCAAAAAATGAGTATGATCTCAATAACATGGTAAGAACACTGTGCCGTAGTGATACTACTTTGAATACCATCTAAGAGATATTTCCTTTTAGTGTACTTTTATACTTTATTTGTAGCTCTTCTTTCTCAGAGTTCCCCAAGGAACTTTGCTACTGCTCCCAATTTCTGCCAGGTATGCCTTACATGGGCTTCACAGACACTCCCACAAAGTCTTGACAAAGGCGATCAGAGAGGGAATAAAGGAGGAACAATTCTCTACATCAAAGACAGTACAACACATTCAACCCGATTTTATAACAAGGTGTATAGTACACATTATCCACGCATCCTGAGAACATCCTTGTCATTCTAGGGCTATGGTGAGTCTTGCCAGGCAATTCGAAATTATACTTGCAAATACAACTCCTGGTTCTTGTAACGTGATCTAGGTGAATGATGCATAAACAAGCGTGGCTCTTATCACCCAGTGCCTGGGAGGACAAATGGAATTCAGGTAGCGTATTCTGAGCAATTAGATAGAGACGACTCCCAGTGGTACTGCTCCTCAACCTCCACATACCTCACTGCTTATATAAAACAATTGCTGTCTGATGAATGCTTTACCGAAGCAGCAGAGAGACAACACTATAAATGGCATAAAGTAGTAACACTTGACCTAACACTGTAACAGCTATGATAATGGGAAATGAAAAGGAAGTGCAGACCTAATGAATTATAAATATCAAAGGCATGTTGACACAAAGAAGGAAACGTCATAATGCAGTGGGCATGATCACTGTTTTAAACTAAATCCGTGATAGCCATACTCAGGAGGCAAGAGCTGGTAGAAAAAGAAATGCTGTTAAATGGCTTGAGGACTTTTTCTCTCTCCTGTGTCAAGCGCAGCAGTCTACACAGCATAGGGACTTAATATATACTGATAGCATAAAATTCAAAAATCAAATCAGATAATCTTTGGCATCAGTTTAAGACACAGATTACCAATGATCAGTGCAGAAAGAAAAGTCAGTTTCCTGATGTTAAAAATTATATGCCTTTCTTGAGCTATAGTTTACAATAATAGGTCTTATGCAGTTTTTCTTATTACAGAATAATTGAGGAAAAATTTGGGGCTTCCCTGGTGTCTTAGCTGTAAAGAATCCACCCACAATGCAGGGGCAGCAGGAGACGTAGGTTCAGTTCCTGGGTGGGGAAGATTTCCTGGAGAATGAAATGGCAACCCACTCCAGTATCCTTGCCTGAAGAATCCCATGGACAGAGGAGCCTCACAGGCTCCATGGAGTCACAAAGAATCAGGTACAACTGAAGCAACTTAGCAAGCAGAAAGGCATGAAAAAATTAAAAGTAATGAAAAGTAAAGAGATAGTAAATTTTTCCATATAGGGTACATATTTCCAAGAAAAGTCACATACAACACATTCTCATACACTCTGCATGCGTGTGTGCTGAGTCACTTCAGTTGTGTCTGAGTGTTTGTGACCCAGTGGTCTGTAGCCCACCAGGCTCCTCTGTCCATGGGGATTCTCCAGGCAAGAATACTAGGGTGGGTTGCCATGCCCTCCTCCAGGGGATCTACTCAACCCAGGGATCAAACCTTCGTCTTCTGCAATGCAGGTGGATACTTTACCACTGAACCACTGGGGAGACGCCTCATATACTCTAGAAATGTTGAAATGTAAATTCTTCATTCAGAGCACTAAATTTTGGGCACCTCACTCTGAAGTACAAACAAAAGAAATAACCTCAATATTACGCAAGTATGTGCTTTCTTTTATACCAATACAGATTCAGGTCAAACTCACTGGATATTTTTCTGGGAGTAGAAATTTTTCTTTTACTAAAGAACATACAGAGAAAACAAAATTATTTCCTTAAGAAAATATCTGTCAGACTTTTGATAGACTGTTCCATTAAGCCATTTCAATAAATTCCCTTGATATTTCATTCTTAAAATTCTTCTATAAAAAGTTAAGTAATTAGCTCAGCTCCAATATTGTTAATTAATTAATAATGCTCATTTTCATTGTTTATTGATTCACTATTCTGTCTACACCTGAGTAAATAGTCTTCTTTCAGAAAGTTACTGGTTAAATTATCCTATGTCATTTATCACTAAAGTCACAGACATATTTGTCCTGTGAAGTTCCTTCTCTGCTAAGAAGTAATTAAGGCTTTGAGCTTCCAAAAGGTTAACTAATCTATGAATGACCAAATAGCTTCATCTCAGAAGGTCATTGTTCTTAAAAGTCACAGTCATTACAAGTGATTGCAGCTTAACTACCTACCTTGGAGTAGTTTTTTAAGTCTTGAAGAATCAGAAAGCAAAATAAAAATTCTCCCTTTTATCAGGGGTTAGATTACCATAGGGTCCGTGCCTTCAAGGTGAACTTGTCAGTGTCTGAATGCAATTTTGTACTCAGTTGTAAAGAGATCCTAAACTGCTTAAAAAAAAGTATAAATAACCAAGCTCTTTTCGTGAGGGGGAAATTTTCCATAAATACAGGTTTGTGCACACACACACACACACACACACATACACACATTAAAAAGAAAAAAAAAAAAAAACCTAAAATTTTTTTCAGAGTTGTGTTGTTTTACTGTTAAAAATAACATTTCCAGACCTCAAATAATAAACATAGAATCATATATAATTTTTAAAAGTTCCAGATATTTGTATATAAAGAAAAGAAACCTATTTAAAGGAATTAGTATCTCCTTTCACTTCTCCAGCCAGAGCAAGACCAGTGTGTACTGAAAAAAAAAAAAAATCATGCCACCTAAAAGTTGAGAGTGATGTTTTATTTGAGGGGAAATTTTTAGGACTTCTAACCCAGGAGGCGGCATCTCATAAAACCCTAAGAGAACAGCTCCAGTGAGGTGTGAGGGTAGCCAGGTTATATCGAATTTTTGTAACAAAGGGCAGGTANTGTTGTTTTACTGTTAAAAATAACATTTCCAGACCTCAAATAATAAACATAGAATCATATATAATTTTTAAAAGTTCCAGATATTTGTATATAAAGAAAAGAAACCTATTTAAAGGAATTAGTATCTCCTTTCACTTCTCCAGCCAGAGCAAGACCAGTGTGTACTGAAAAAAAAAAAAAAATCATGCCACCTAAAAGTTGAGAGTGATGTTTTATTTGAGGGGAAATTTTTAGGACTTCTAACCCAGGAGGCGGCATCTCATAAAACCCTAAGAGAACAGCTCCAGTGAGGTGTGAGGGTAGCCAGGTTATATCGAATTTTTGTAACAAAGGGCAGGTAATGTAAAAAGATTATTGTTAATTAAAGATAGTCAGATATCCCAACTTAAGGAATTTAGAGCTTTTCTATGCCTGGGAAGATGTCAGATCGAGGCTCGCTGAAAGCATTCCTTTGGTACGCACCCCAGCCCTCTGAGGCCCATATCCTGTGTTTTCACGCCCTGCATTTCCTCAGGACTCATCATCGGGAGTGGCTGCAGTCTGATGACAGCTGGTCTTTTCAGCCCTGAGTCGGGGCTCACCAGCTGACCATGTACTCAGTAGCCTCTGAATCTTTGTGGCCCCACAGACCTGCGTGGCTTCACTAGTGGTTCTGATGGTTCAGAGTCCACCTGCAATGCAGGAGTCAGGAAGATCCCCTGGACAAGGAAATGGTAACCCATTCCAGTATTCTTGCCTGGAGAATCCCATGGACAGAGGAGCCCAGCAGATTATAGTCTATGGGGCCTTAAGGAGGTGGACGAGACTGAGTGACTAATAATCCACACGTTCGGTAGCTCAGCAGACTAGTCTGTCCATGGAATTTTCCAGGCAAGAATATTGGAGTGGACTGCCATTTCCTCCTCCAGAAACCAGCTCACGTTGGAGGGCTGCAATTATTGATGACTGTGACATCCTTGTTTACTGATATGGCAGGAAATATTCCATTTCTCATCTCCCTCTACTACTGAGCAGGCTCCTTTTTTGTTTCCCTTTCTTTCAGACCTGCAGAATCATTTTATCTGTGCTCCACAGAGTCCAATTTATCTTTCTAAAAAGCCAAAATGAATATCTACCTGATTCTCTTTCTGAATCACCTTTTAGTGTCTTCTGAAGCCTGTCCCACAGTCCAAACACATTTTCATAAAAGCATGAAAGACACAGAAACACAGTTTTAAAGATGGTGGTAATTTGAACATTGAGGACACAATTTTGAACTCATCTATTCTTTTTTTTTTTTTTCATCTATTCTTTTGACCAATAAATGGCCGACTTAAAAAATAAACCACAACATGAGAGTGGTAAGCTAAATTTTATTTGGGGCAGAATGAAGACTATAGCCCAGGACACAGCATCTCAAACAGCTCCAAGAAACTGCTCCAAAGAGGCAGAGGAGAAGGTCAGTATAGAGGTGATTTTGGTGAAGGGGAAGTGCATGCAATCAAGCACATATTTTTTGCAGGTTTCTGTTTCCTGTAGGTTGCTGCTAGTCCTAAGAAGTTTCACCATAAAGGATTTCAGTGTTTTTCTAGATATGAGAAGACTCAAGAATTGGACTCATAAAATTGGCTCCTGAAAATATTTATCTGAAGGCCTGTTCTGCCAGTGTTTTCCCAGAGGACAGAGTGCCTTGTTCCTGATCTTCACATTGAACTACTTTCAGGGGTATTGAAAGTCAGCAGCTGCAGCAGGACATAATTTAATCCTCGTAGAGGTAGTTGGAAAGTGCCAATTTGTCGTTGACAAAACCACCATGCTCCTTGACAGTTCCTCCCTCCTGCATTTCTAAATAATAGTGATTTTCACTAAAGATTGATAGGCACTTCTCTCTCTGAGATGTGTTTGTTTATGTAATTACTAGAAGTTTACAATTAGGAAAAGCAATCCACCACCAACTCAAATCCTGCCCCAGTTACGCTGTTGAAAATGAGTTGAGCTATAGAACTCCTCAAGTGCTCTGTCACTCAATCTTGTCTGACTCTTCTGCAACCCCATAAACTGTAGCCAGCCAGGCTCCTCTGTCCATTGGATTATCCTGCCAAGAATACGGGAGTGGGTTTCCATTTCCTTCTACAGGAGAACTCCTTAAGGGCCTCAGGTAAATTTCACTGAATTGTAATTCAATATTTTTATTTCAGTCCACACAACTAGATGTATTGGTGAGATTGGACACTCTCATCATCACAGTGAATTGCAATGTCTCATCTCTGAATTAAATTTAAATTGAATTTGAAAAGACTTTCCAGCCCATAAAAGAAGGATCAGGGAAAATGCTTCATTTATCTCCATCTTACAAACTGAAGGGAATAGGTTGCTGAGTGTTTTATCATCAAAAGTTCATATTCTATAAATCTGAATTGGGAAATGAGAAAAAATCAAGCCATTTAAAATTTATTAGGAAAAGGAGGAGGAAAAGCCAGTCAAAATGTACAGCTAATCATTTTCAGTGATTAGCTGACTATACCCCGATTCCAAAAGCACACACAAAATATCATTCCTCATTCTTTCTTCAACTGTGCTCTGAAAGGATACATTTTAAAATATATCTTTTGCTTCTTAAAAAAAAAAAAAAGCTCTCCTGTCAAAATAAGAGCTGCCTTTCAAATTTCCAGATTACAGGTGTTCCCTGTGATGTAATTAACTTAAACAACTGTCTTTCTGCTATGATGACAAAGGTGAGACAATTTATCTAACAACTATCCATCTTGAAAGAGTTTATAAAGCCCTTACTCATGACTGGCTTCACACATTGATTAATAGACACGTTTTATTTCAAACTTTAATTAAAAGCAATAAAAACAGTCAACTGTAGGCCATGACAAAAAAAAAAGCCATTAGTGAGATGGGAGATCAAGCAATGAACAAATTTAGTGTGAGACCTTGTAAGGAGATCCATATGCCTGTGCTTACAACCTCTCTGAGACAGTTGCGCGTGCACATACACACACACAGCAATAAAGTGTAGAACCCACAGATTTAGGTCCAGTCTGTTTTAATTTAAGAGAAATTTGCACAACATTTTTCTGTATTTATATTAATATCAAAGTTAGTGGAAGCAAAATAAAGAAAACTTTTGAATGAGAAAAGTCTAGCCTGCATGTTTTGTTATAAAATACAGATTGCTAGATTAATGCTGTTGCATCTGAAGAGTAATTTAATATAAATTGTTGAACAGATGTCATGGACTGTTGAGACTCAGAAAATTCAAGCAAACCGTTATTGAGTCCCATAGTATTATACTAATCACTCATTCTGCTGCAATTTTTTTTTTTTTTACTGAATATAGGAGTGCTTAGTTTTGTACTTTTTCCTTTGATATTTCTTTTTTAAATTTATTTTTTTATTTAAGTATAGTTGAATTACAATCTGTTAATAACTGCTGTACAGCAAAGTGACTCAGTTTTATGTAGATATATATCCTTTAAAAAGTTCTTTTCCATTATACTTTATCACAAGATATTGAATATAGTCCCCTGAGCTATTCAGTAGGACAGGAACATTGTTTATCTAGTCTACATATACCAGTTTGCATCTGCTGATCCCAGACTCCCAGGCTAGCCCTCTCCCACTACCTGCTTGCTTGGCAACCATCTATCTGTTCTTTGCTGCTGCTGCTGCTGCTGCTACGTCACATCAGTCGTGTCCGACTCTGTGTGACTCCATAGACAGCAGCCCACCAGGCTCCCCCGTCCCTGGGATTCTCNGACTCTGGCACTGGTGGTTGGAGTGAAGGTGGCGTCTGTGGAAGGGTTACCCTGACGGGAGAAGAGAAGGAGGTGAGGAGATAGACTGAATAGGTGGTTCCTACATGAGGCAGAGGGGTCAGAGGAATAGGTCGCTGGAGGGGGATTGGAGCTGGGTGGGCTCGTCAGCTGGGAGATTCCAGAACATGCTGGTCGGCTGCAGGATGTGGTCCTGCAGACACAGGTGAGGGGGGCTGATGACAGGTCTGCAGGTCCGGAAGAGGCCAGAGGGCAGGAGAAGGGGCCAGCGCATCCCCTACAACTGGAGGGCAGTGAAGAGTGTGGGCACAGAGGGCGTCAGGCGGCTGGTGGAGGTCGTGCTGGGAGGATGATGTTCTCCTGATCGCAAGGGGAGCAGCAGCTCAGAGGGAGTGTCAGAGGTGTGGTTTTGGAGAGCTCAAGGTCAGTATCCAAGGGAGATGCCCATTTGAGAGTTCAGAGCTGGACTGGTGAGGACCACTGGGTGTGTGGCTGCTTCCATGGGGCAGGGGCGGCTATGGGGGGGCTGGGTCCTCATCAGCGAGGCTGGGCGAGTCTGGGGTGTGGCCTTGGCCGTCGACTGCAGGGAGCACACTGGAGCCAGTGAGTTCAGCACAGACCGTGGTGCGTCCCCATGTTCTGATACCGTGCACTGCTTGCTTGTGACTTGGTGGTGGCATTTTGTTACTTGAATGCCCTTCAGTTGAAATCCGTTAGATATTTTTATGGTGTTGGGCTGTGTGGTTGTTGTGTAGTAAAAAATCTTAAAGCCTGTGATCACTGTTCTGGAACCTAAAGGAGCCTGCCCTTGTAAGCCTGTTGCCAGCATGAGAGCCCTCGCCATGCTCTTTGCTTGCTGTGGAGTCTTTGCTGTGAGCGCCCAAAACATGTTGCTGGGTCATGTGGTGGTTAAGCTGTAATGCCTCTCTGCTCATAGTCTGACCTGGTGTGAGCCAGGGGCTCACAGCAGAAGGTGTGCTCCGAAGGTTCGAGCAGCTTTGCTTCATCGCGGGGGCCACCAGGACAGAGTAGCCTCTGGAAGCTGTCATGTAGGCAGTGGGCCCTGCGAGAATGGGGGCGAGGCCACCCCTCCCTCTGGGGAGGAAGCAAGGGTCTGTAGAGCGTGCTTACCCATGCACGTTGACAGGGGCTTCATAAAGGGGGCCTTGGTGCCAGTCAGGGATCTGTGTTCCCCAGAATGACCTGACTGGAGAGCACTCGTGCATCATGCTGAAGACACTGATGGACGAGGAGGAGGCAGACCAGGGCGCCTGGCTCTCTGCCTTTTGGAAAGGTGAGTGGGGAGTGGACCTGGGGGGCAGCCAGGTGACGGGCCCCGGGCCCTGCAGACCTCTGACTCCGTCTGGTTGGACCCGCAGATTTCCGAAGGCGGTTTCTGGCCCTGCTGTCTTACCAGTTCAGCACCTTCTCTCCTCCCCTGGCTCTGAACATCCTCCAGAACAGAAACATCGGGAAACCTGTGCAGCCGGGTGAGCTGGCCAGGCGGCCTGAGGGCTGGCGGGGCTTGGTCGTGCGGAACGTATGGGAGGCGGGCGTGTGGTCCAGGAGGCGGGATAGACTAGGCGTGGAGGGACCAGTTGCAGGCCTGTATCCCCCACCGCCTCTGCTCAGCAGTCCCTGCCCCATCACAAGGCCTCTGTCACGCGCTGTGCCTGTCATCCCCACGACAGGACTAGAGGCATGTGTGACTTGGCTTCAGAGACATATGCAAGGCCTGCAGCTAGTCAGATCTGGAACCTGTCCTAAATCCCGTGAGCTAGGGCAACTAGCTCAATTCTGAGGCTCCATTTCCTCATTCATGAAATTGTAATAAGAATCTGCTGCCAACCTTCTGTAGCCAACACATAGAAATGCTTTGGGCACACAGATTCTATTTGAATACTTAAAATATAAAAAAGGTGTAAAGGATCATTAGTGCTAACAGCTGTGGGAATTTTTCCCCCCTGTTGGTGGTTATGTGAATGTGTGTCTCTTTTTGGGATCAATTATATTTGGGTGGAAAAATCTGTTTCTGGAGCTGGGGGTGGGATCCTGTGTGCTGCCTGCGAAGCTGGGTCCTGAAAAGAAGTGACGAAGTGGGGAAAATGCTGGGGTCCTCTAACCCCAGGGCACTGATGCTCAGAGTCCCATGCCAATGCGAGGGTCACACACCACCCACCCCCGTCACACAGCCCGAGCCACCTGCCCTCTGCATGAGGAGGTCAGGGCTGCCTGAGGTGGGGTGTTGTATGGGTGGGCAGGCACTTTTGGGTGGTCCTCTCCTGCTTTGGCTGGAGACTGGTGGAGGAACAGCTGCTGGGTGCCACCCGGGAACCCTTGTGCGTGCGGTGTGGGAGTTCCAGCAAGGGTGTCAGGCTGCCCTCACCCTTCTGGCTCTGTTGCATGTCCAGCCCTACGCCGGGAGGAGCTGGAAGCACTCTTCCTCCCCTATGATCTGAAGAGGCTGGAGATGTATTCGCGGAACATGGTTGACTATCACCTCATCATGGACATGATCCCGGCCATCTCCCGGCTGTATTTCCTGAACCAGCTGGGGGACTTGGCCCTGTCTGCGGCCCAGTCGGTAGGTGACCTGCTGCTCGTGTGCTGGTTTTGTGGAGCAGTTTATATGCTGGGAGTTGTTCGGCTGCTATGACATAACTTTGGGCATTTAGTTCTTTGTGGTTCTAATAGCATCTACTTCTTCGTGGTTCTGATGAGGGGGTAGGGGACCCTTGGGCTCTCCAGTCAAGCCATGCACCCAGCAAAACAGTTAGCAGAAGAGCTGCTGTCTGAATCCACATTCTTCTACCCCACCATGTGCCTCGCTTCTGTCTCTGCTTATCAGAGGTCCAAGAGCACCCTGTATTGTAACACAGCTGTGAAGTGGCTGTTTGCCAGGATAAGAAGTTGGTCAGGGGATTTTAGGAGGAAGGCGTGCTTCCTGGTGGATGAGCAGGAAGATTTCCTAGTAGCGCCAGTCGACGTTTTGACCAAGGAAGAGTAACTCTGGTTCTCGGTGCCATTTTAACGGATAAAAGCCTGTTCTGGCAGCCACTCCAATAGACTTCCTGTCCCCCAGGCTCTTCTCTTGGGGATCGGCCTGCAGCACAAGTCCGTGGACCAGCTGGAAAAGGAGATCGAGCTGCCCTCGGGCCAACTGATGGGACTTTTCAACCGGATCATCCGCAAGGTTGTGAAGGTAACCTCAGCCGAGGGCAGGGTTTTGGCCCATTTTCTTCCCAAAGATGCAGAAGTGTTAATTAACATTTGGTTCTGATTGCCTCAGATCCTCTCTCTCTCTCTCACACACACACACACAGAAAAATGGGGGGCTTCAGCTGTGCCGTTCTCTCCTGAGGCACCCCGATCGGAGGGTACCTTGTCTCCACTCTGTTTTCCTGCTCCCCAATGAGTGCGTGGACTGCTAAACCACACGGAGTGTGCGCTAAACGGTTGAGTAACGAGTGGTTGGGTCTCGGCTGCTCCTTCATCTTCTGCTTCTCGGCGTTGGTCTTTTGTAGCTGTTCAGTGACGTGCAGGAGAAGGCCATCGAGGAGCAGATGGTGGCAGTGAAGGATGTGGTCATGGAGCCCACACTGAAGACGCTGAGCGACGACCTGGTACAAACACCGAACCTCTTCTCTCTGCCCTGGAGGAAGGGCTCTCGGCGCTGGGGTCCTAGGGGCGTCAGGGGCGCACGCTCCAAGTTTCCGTGCCTTTGTGTCTGCTCCCTGCCCTGCACGAGGCCTCCCGCCGAGTGTGTGTGAGAGCCGGCAGTCAGGCAGCTTCTGTTGCACTGCTTGTTTGTCCTTTTAGATTTTTCAGGAGGCATGTTTTAACGTCGTGTATGCTTTAGTAAGAGCTTCCTCTGCAGGTGTGGGAGGTGGTGAACGTGGTGAAGGAAAGGTCTGCTGGTCGTCGTGACGGTGTTCCTCCCCCTCAGCTCTGTCTGATTTGCCCCCTGCCTGACTCTGACCACAGGACGAAGCGGCCAAGGAGTTTCAGGAGAAACACAGGAAAGAAGTGGGGAAGCTGAAGGACATGGACCTCTCTCAGTAAGGCCCCTCGGCTGCTCGCGGGACGCACAGGACTCTGCTCATTTCTTCTCATTCACATGCTGGGTGCCCCGAAAGCTGTGTTTCATGGGATTGTTCTTAGAAGCACTAATAGCTATAAACCTCCCCATTCACTATTGGCATAATTTTGAAGGATTTGTTTTCCCCAGATCTGCTCTGCCACTTTGTAAGTCATGACTTGCAAATGGTATTGTGTCCCAGGCCCCTCAGGGGAGGGGGCTGCTGATCCATAAGCACCCACTTTCAGCGGCTACTTTTTAATACTTGGCTTTTGATGTGAATTTGAAGAAAGGCTTCTATGGCCAACATTCCAACAAAACTCCTTGCTCTCCAACCTTCTGTGCCCTGGAAGTTACAGCCCTTTTTGAGCTTCACCTACAACGATGGTGCCTGCCCCGTAGATTGTGAATAATGCTCCAGAATTTGGTGGCCTCTGAGCCTTTTTGACCCCTAGTCCCGTTGCCTAGTCATTAGGGATGGTGGTTGGACATCAGATGGAGGCAGCCTGAAGGTCCGAGAGCAGGGTATTGAGCTTTGCCCTCGGCTTTGCAGCATCAGACCCTTGACTTGCCAGGACTGCTAGTTCCCAGAGGTGGGGGTCTTTTTGGTAAGAATGATGATGGCAAATTGTCTTGCAGATGAGAAGATAAGAGTCGAGAAAAAAATGCTTTGGTAACTACATATTCTGCAGTTTCCACAATGACTTTAAAGGAATAACTCCCTAAAAATGAGTATTCTTGCTAATGTTATTAACATAGAGTGGCAAATTTAGAAAACTCTGCCATTTATGTTCTCATGTGAATCCCAACTTTCTATTAAGTGTTCCTCATTTCCCCAGAAAAACCCAGCTCTAGATTTAGATCACCCAGTCAAAGCCCTGTCAAAGGACGTCTGAGCCAGAGCCCTGTCAGTTACTTAGATCCACACCCCCTCCCCAGCTATTTTTGACATGACTTATTAAAAGCTGACTGCAGTTTTTCATGATGCAGGTAAAGTGCTGGGAATCTCAATGGATGTCTCCCACAGAGACAATTCTCCCCAAACCCATTTGAAACTCTATCACACTATTTGATCTCACAAGAAAATTTTCTACAACCCCAGCTCACTTTGCAATTTCATCAAAGAGGGTCACAAAACCCAAGTTTGAGGCCTAAAGTCTTGCCATCAGGCCTGTGAGTGACAGGCAGTGCTGTGACATCACAGTGCACACAGACAGGAGAACAGCTGTTTGGAGAGTTTTTAAAGCATCATGTGGGCATGAGAAAACCCAACCACACTCTCAGTAATCAGGGTCTAATTTGGGGAGGTTGTTTTTTTTTCCTTTTTTTTT
>SJYV01038358.1:172854-189784 GCA_006410875.1 Neotragus pygmaeus
GGGGCTTGTGGGCTGTGGAGGTGGGGGCGAGCAGGGGGATGGTAGGGGTGACCGGAGGCTTCTCTTGGGTGTTTGGTGAGTTGGGTGGGAGAAGTCGGGTGGCTGCCTTCTGTGCCCATGACCCCTGCTTGCTCCGGTGATGTACCCGTCCCCTGCTCTCTGATGTACAGACGCTGGCTGTATCTCAACCTGGCTTTCACAGCAGGACGTGTGTGATGAGAACGTCACCACCCTCTTACTTTCTTTTAAGCTGTCTTCTCTTCCTTTGAGCAGGCTTTGATATTTCCTTTTATTTTTATAGATATGTAATCCGTGGGGACGATGAAGAATGGAATGAAGTTTTGAACAAAGCCGGGCAGAATGCCTCGATTGTCAGCCTGAAAAGGTGAGGGCCCGGCATCCACCAGGCCGCGGAGGCCTTCTGGCCTTCTCTCTGCTTCCCTAGTAGCTTTCACCTGGGAAAGGAGGCTGGCGCAGGTGCTGTGAGGAGTCACTGTTCTCTCCTTTGAGGGTTGCTCCTTTTGTATCTCCTACTGATCAGTTGGAGGCTTGGATCTCTGTGCCCCTCGTATTCCCAGACATGTCAGGGAGCCGGGCTTGAACAGCCCTGGAGTTGGTGCTGACTGAGTACTTCCTGGGGGCTTTAATGTAGCTTTCCTTCATGCTCAGGACAACAGAGGTGGCTTTGTTCTTACACCACTGCTTTTCTTTTATTGAAGTGTGATTGACTTATAGTGTGGTGTAGTTGACTTGTAGCATTGCTGTACCGCAGTGAAATGACTCAGTTATACATATATATAGTTTTTCGTATTCTTTTCCATTATGGTTTATCACAGGATGTTGAATGTGGTTCCCTGTGCTGCATAGTAGGACCTTACTTATCCATTCTGTATATACCCGTTCGCATCTGCTAATCCCAGGCTCCCGCTCCGTCCCTCTCCTGCCTCCCTCCCCATCCCTCTCCTGCCTCCCTCCCGCTTGGCAATCACAGGTCTGTTCTCTGTTTCTGTGACTGTTTGATCGGTCCGTTTGTGTCGCATTTTAGGTTCCCGATATCAGTGGTGTCGTATGGTATCTGCCGTTCTTCTGCTGATCTCACTTAGCATGCTAATCTCTGGGCGCACCCATGTTGCTGCAGATGGCATCATTCCGTTCTCTTTGTGGCTGAGTATGACTTCACTGTGTATACGCACTGCATCTTCTTTACCCCTCATCTCTCAGCGGGCCTTTAGGCTGCTTCCGCGTCTTGGCTGTTGTGAGCAGTGCTGCTGTATACATGGGGGTGCATGTATGGTTTTGAATTATATAGTTTTGTCTAGTTATATACCCAGGAGTGGGATTGCTGGATCATAGGGTAATTCTTAATTTGCTGAGGAACCAACTGTTGTTGTTCAGTCCATCTCTCTGCAACCCCATGGACTGCAGCACTCTAGCCTTCCCTATCTTTCGTCATCTCGTGGAATTTGCTCAGATTCATGTCCATTGAGTCCGTGATGCCGTCCAATCATCTCATCCTCTGTTTTCTATATTGATTGCACTAACGCACGTTCCCACCAACAGTGTAGGAGGGTTCTCTCTTCTCCACATTCGCTCTGGCATTTGTTAATTGTAGACTTTTTAGTGATGGCCCTTCTGACCAGCATGAGGTAGTACCTCTATGCTTTTGATTTGCATTTCTCTAACACTTGGCAGTGTTGGGCATACTTTCATTTGTCTGTTGGCCATTTGTATGTCTTCTCTGGAGAAAGGTCTCTAAGTCTTCTGCACATTTTTTTTTTTTAATTGAGCTATAGGAACTGTTTGTATATTTTGGAAATGGAAATGAAGCCCTGGTTGATTGCATCATTTGCAAATGTTTTCTCCCATTCTGTAGGTTTCTTTCTGTTTGTGGTTTCCTTTGCTGTGTGAAAGCTTGTAAGTGTGATTAGATCCCATTTATTTATTTTTGTTTTTATTTCTATTTGGGAGACAGACCTATGAAAACATTGGTATGATATTTGTCAAAGTGTCTTGCCCATGTTCTCTTCTAGGAGTTTTATGGTTATATCAGTGCTTTAAAGATGAGGTAATAACCAAGGCTCTCAGGTGTTAAGTGACTTCCCAAGAAGCATATAACTAATAAGAGACAGAGCCAGAATCAGCACCAGGTCTGTCCACTGCAAAGCCCATAGTTTTACCTGCTATACTCGCCTTCCTCTAAGCCAGTGGTTCTCAACATTTTGGGTTGTGGACCCCAAATGGCTTTTGTGCATGTTGGTTGTATCTATCAGTATTTCCCATTTTAGAAATGAAATACTGAGAAGTTTAAAAAAAGTTTTCTCATTCAAAATTAACAGTCATGGACTCATTATGGGTTAAAAATTTTTTTTAAAATAACCTTTTCATAAAAATTTCAGTGAGAAAAGTGGGAATGTTTTACATTTATGTTTTTCCAAATCTCTTTAATATTTGGGAAACTAGAAAGCAGCTGGATTCTCTTGTCTGCTTTTGCCTTCAATCTGCTGTGCTATTATATGGCTTGTAGCCTCTGGAAAATAGAAAGTTGGGAAAGAATGAAAGTAGAAAAGGCAGATTAGGTATTAGGATTGTTTTGAAAATAGTTTTGACTTTGAGGTCCACCTGGAGGGATCTTGGGGAGCTCCAGAACTCCTTGGACTGCTTTTTGATAAACCCTTGCCCCAGCTACTTCTCTGCAGAGCCACGTGTTTGAGGATGGCAGTAGTTCCGTGGGCCAGAACCTTCACTGGAGCTTCCCTGGGGAACAGTGAGGCCTCCCCTGCCCTGGGCCTCTGGAGATGAGGCTTCCAGGGTTGGCTTGGGGGTTCGTGGAGAGGATGAGTAGTTGGCATTGCCATCAACAGGGTCCCCTGAAGAGTTTATTTGGAGAGAGGATATCTTGTGACTCTCGGAGCCATAGACCCCCGGAATCAGGATATCCTCTCCTGCCATCCCCATAAATCGCTGTGCAGCCTGGAGGTTTCCCCCATCAGTGCCGGCCTCGTTCTCATGAGGGTCTCTGTTATGGCACAAAAGCCCACTGTCAGTGTGTCCTAATTTCTGGTTTGGACGAAAAGGCAGGCGTGGCCCAGGGCTGATGGTGGCCGCTGCCTTGACCGTGGTGGCTTTGGAGCGAGGCCGGCTGCGATGCAGTGTGTGGCAGCCTCGTCCCGTGCTCCGCCGCTCCTGCCTTTGGGTTGGCCGTCACCACCTGGAGGAGCCTCCTGCATTACTACCCAGCCTGTGTGGCTATTCGTGCGTCCACGGTTCAGTGTTAACGTCAGAGCTTGTGCCTTTGGAGGTGAAAACACTGACTATCATTATGTATGCATTTGAGGCATCTTCTCTTTGTTTTATTAGCAGTCATTTCATTCAGGTGATGTTAATGGTCTCTGGACAGAATTGTTCACCCTCTCCTTCTAAGGAGATGTTTGTTTCCAGGGCAGAATGAGACTGGAGAGAAATTTGGAAGCTGGAAGCTGGAAGGAAGGTGGCCGTTTCTGAGCTACTCTCCTGTTAATCTGTCAGTAAGGGACCAGTGGCCAGCTGAAGTGTGTCCCTACTCCTTTGGGTTTTCTTCTCACTTAGGAAAGATAGCAGCACATCAGAAAGTACTGTGTGGATTTCTGGGAATTTCATGCTTTGTGTCATATTGGGGACTATCCTCACAGTCACTGGGATAATGTGTCTGGTTTCCAGGGTAATCCTGAGTGGTAATTGATGGGAATGAATTTTTCTTGTGATGCCTTGGATTTTTAAGTTTTAAGAGGGGAAGTGTATAGACTTCAGGAGTTCAGGTGTAGGTTTTTTTTCCTCCACAGACTAAGCTCGGTCAGGGTGGGAACAGGATTGGTACGCTGTGTCCTCAGCCCCCAGCACAGCGCCCCGTAGCCTACAGAGAACACGTCTGTGTAATTGCACATTCTTACATCAGGTTTCGGATGATGGAAACCCTTTTTCAGACAAAGCAGAGCAGTCTGAAAGAGGTAGCAGATCCAGCGTGTTTTTCTTTCGACTCTTGTTTTTTCTTTTCCAGTGACAAGAAAAGGAAGCTGGAGGCCAAACAAGAACCCAAACAGAACAAAAAGTTGAAGAAAAACAGAGATATGAAGAACAAAAAAGATATGAAACTGAAGCGGAAGAAATAGTGGAGAGACACTTGGGCGTCGGCGGCTGACTTCTAAGGAAATACCCTGACTTGCGGGGCTGACTCTGTCGGGACTGAGTGGCAGCTGACTGGACTATAAAAGCAACAGGATCCCCAGGAAACCCAGAAGCGGGCCAGGAATTCAGTCTATGGCTGAACATGGCTTAAGGCAGTGTCCTTCCGAGGGGGTCTGCTTAGAACGCGACGGTTGGCACACCATCCGTGCCGTCTCTCCTCCCCCGAGTCCAGGCCTGCCTTTCCCGTACGTTCGTACTTCGCTTTGGGCCCAGCTTTCTCCATTCCTTCCTGCACGTGGCGAAGCCGTGCTGGCTCTCGTCTCTTCTCGAGCATCAAGTACACGGCTGTCTGGAGACCCCGGAGGCGGCGGGGCCGGGGACATCGAGGCCTGTCGTCGTGAACTTGCCCAGGCTCCCTGAAGCCTGGAGCCCCAGGAACTCTAGTCCAGCTGTATGGCTGTGTCAGCCATGTTTAAGCGCTGGGACCCACACTGCCATGTTCCGACCCTTTCCTCCCCCAGCAGTGACCCAGAAAACCTTGACTTCTCAACTTAGGGAACAATATGATATCTGAGTCCCCAATACCTGTTATTTCATCCATTTGGGAAAAAAAAAATGTTGGGAAAGACCCTTTTGCTAGCAGGGATGAGGGGAGATAGAGAATCTATTTTTAATAAATAACATCCTAGGAAGACCAGCGGCCTGTGTGCTCATCGACTGCACCTAGGTGGGAGTTGGCTTCGCCCATTTCTTCTGGTGGATCTTGGCTGCAGGTGCGCTTGGGAGGGGGCCGGCATCAAGGCTCAGGGTGGCTGGGGCTTACCGAGCTGGGAGCCCATGGGGGCATTGACCGCACTGACCTGTGCTTCCTGTGGTCATTCCGTAGGACTTGGTGCGGCACCTGGAAGCCAGCCAGCTGGGCCTCTTTTCATCCCTAGCTCCTGTCAGATCGTTTGGTTCCCTCCGTCTCTTGTGGACAGGAGTGTGGTGGCTTCATGTGTCCTGTGGAATGTTTGGTATCTATTTTCCAGTCCTAAGTCTGATACCATTGTTATTGAAACCTGGACCCTGCCATCCTTGACCAGGGGTGGAACCCGGGCCCTCTGCAGCGGAAGCTCGGAGTCCTAACCGCTGGAGCACCAGAGAACTCCGCCTCTGCTGGTTCTGTGCAGTCGTTCCCTATTCATGTCAAGTGCAGGGAGGGTCCAGAGTGGAAGCTGGCTCCGTCGTGCTCCAGTTCTGATCTACCTGTCTCCTCGCCTCTGCGTGTGAGTTGCTGGTGATCTTTCCAAGCTCCCTGAGTCAGATTTCAGCTTCTGTATTTTTTCTTATTTTTATCCAAAGAATTCCTGCGGTGGCCTTGGGTACTGTTCTTCCTTGGTTTTTCGTAGACTCTAAAAGGACTGTCTTTTGGGAATCCAAATAGATCCTTTCCTCAGCCCTGGTAGGTTATCTGGTTCCTAGAAGTCTAGTCTGTGGACAGGGAAGGAAGAGGAGCTTCTGGAGCAAAGAGGATTAAATGTGCAGCTCCCAGGACAGATGGCCACAGGGAGGAGAGCAGATTCTGAGCGCCTGTGCCTGGGACCACCACGCCTTCCCCCCATTAAGTCTACAGGAAAGTTCAATGAGATGAAAAAAAATTTTTGATCCGTTTTTCTCGGGTGAGTGCCTGAGCCTGCCTTTTAGAGAGGGTTTTTTTTGATTGGTTTGCCTGTGCTGGGGCTTTGCTGTGCTTTCCTCTGGTTGTATAGGGGCTTCTCACTGCAGTGCCTTCTCTCGTGGGGCTCAGGCGCTAGGCATGTGAGCTTTAGTCTGGGCTCTGGAAGAGCACAGGTTCAGCAGCTGTGATGCACGGGCTCAGTTGCTTCGCAGCATGTGGGATCTTCCCGGATTGGAGATTGAACCCACGTCTTCAGTGTTGGCAGGTGGATTCTTTACCACTGAGGCACAAGGAAAGCCCGTCAAAGAGGGTTTTCTTAAAGAGAGTGGCTAAAATGCAGTCACAGCCCCAAATGATCTGAGCTGGCTGGTGTGTTAAAACCTCTCCAGCCACATCATCTTACAGGTGCAGGACCCAGGTTGGCCTGGTCCTTGCTCAGCACCTCTGGTGTCAAAGCCTGTCCTCTGCTCTGTTCCGTGGACTCTCTCTGGCCTTGATGCTGGCTCTGCCTGGCCCTTGCTGTGACCCGGAGCACACTTCTTACTTCCACCCAGGTCCACATGTGTGTAAACTGCAGGTGGTAACGACAGCACCTCCCTGGAAGGGCTGCTGTGAGGAGCAGAGGACAGTGCCTGGTGAGGAACAGGCGTTCACCAACGTTCTCTGTGTTCTGTGGCACGTGTAACCCAGGGGAGCTGCGCTGTTACCCACAAGCGCTATGATGGACTGAATGAGGCCGGGCTTTGTTCTAAAACCACAGCCTGTACTCTGGCCTTTGTGCACATGAAAAGGAAGTGAGCATTCTGCCTACTGTGTACAGTCTTGGCGCTTATGTGCGTGTGTGCAGGTCTCTGCCCTTGGTGGTTGTGATCTTGGGTTCTCCTCCAAACCTGAAAAAGCACGCCTCCCCCAGACCTCACCATCTGGCCTCCAGACAGAGTGACATCTGTAAAGCTCGCTGTCTCAGGAAATCTCACTTGCAAAATGAATTCAGATAGGCTGCCGATGAATGCTGTCACCAGGCTGGGGAAGGGGTCGAAAAAGCCTGAACAAAGAAGATTCCTCAACGGTCTCATCCCCCTGCCACTCCACCGAGCTGCGAGGGAGCCAGCACTGGCCCGCTTCAGTGCTTCCACTGCGCATCTGTCCCCCGCAGTCCCAGAGGACCCTCGAGTGACCAGGAGTGACACAAAGGGGGCTGCTGAGGCTGGGGGAGGGGACGAGGGGAGTGACCGTCACCTTCGGTAAATGTAGCCTCATTATCTGGGGCCGTCACACCAGCCGCCAGTCCCCTGGCCCGGAGGGGGTGGGACTGGCCTCCCCTGGGCCTGAATAGGCGACTCAGACTCCAGACACTGCTCTCCATTCTCTGAACAACTGGTGCAAGCCGAAAGGTGGAGTAGATTCTGCAGAAGGCAGGGGGTGGCGGGAGAGGGAGACGCTGAGGCTCTTCTTCGGCTTTCAGTGGTTCAGCTGAGGAGAAAGCTGTGATAATCCCGACATCTGGCTGCTGTGGGGCAGCCGGCAGGAGAGGGAAAGTATCAGGAGCCGGTGGGGCAGACTCGGCTTTAGCCTTGGTGGCCCGTCGGGATGAGTTTCCTGTGGAGACTCCGGCCGAGTCAGCCCAGCTTCTCGACTGCCTGCAGGGCAGCTGGAGTAGGAAACCACCCCTCGTTTCCTGTAGCAGGGTCCCCTGCTGAGGAGAAGCTCACCGTCCTCTCCCCAGCCTGCCTTTGGCTGCTAACAGCCTGAATGAAGTGNATATATATATATATATAAAAAATTTTTTTTCTTAGAAACTAATGATCTTTGTTTTGAGATGTAGTACACTTGAGGCACTTGTCTGGTACTCAGCTGGATTATGCAATCGGCATTAGGAAGGCAGGATGCAGTTTCCCAAGAAGAAGTCAGAAATTTCCAGCAATTTAATTACTCTCTGACCTTCTAACATCTTTCTTGACTGCCTGCAATGCAAGAGGCNAGATGTAGTACACTTGAGGCACTTGTCTGGTACTCAGCTGGATTATGCAATCGGCATTAGGAAGGCAGGATGCAGTTTCCCAAGAAGAAGTCAGAAATTTCCAGCAATTTAATTACTCTCTGACCTTCTAACATCTTTCTTGACTGCCTGCAATGCAAGAGGCCCAAGTTCAATCCCTGGGTCAGGAAGATCCCCTGGAGAAGGAAATGGCAACCCACTCCAGTATTCTTGCCTGGGAAATCCCATGGACAGAGGAGCCTGGCGGGCTGCAGTTCACGTGGCCGCACAGAGTCACAGAGGACTGAGCGACTGACACAGACACTCATGTGTGGAACAATGGGATCACTTAAAAAATGCATCATCTCCATGAACATGGATGGAAAAACAGCAAATTCACCAAGTACAGAGCATCATGAAGCTTAAATTGAAAGGACATGGGTGGAAGCTTGGGAAAGAAGGTGAAAGATAATCGGTATCACCTTGAGAGAAAGACGTATCTTTTGTTGTTTGTGAATGCTTTATCTTCAGAGGCAAACAAAAGAAAAACAAGAAAACTGCTTCAAGATAACATACTCTGTAGTATTTTTGTTGTTGTTGTTGTTGTTTAATAACTAAGTCCATTTGACTCTTTGAGACCCCATGGACTATAGCCCACAAGGCTCCTCTGTCCGTGGGATTTCCCAGGCAAGAATACTGCAGCAGATTGCTATTTCCTTCTTAAGGGGAATCTTCCCCACCCAGGGATCAAACTTGAGTCTCTTATATTGGCCACCAGGGACGCCTGCTCTGTATTGTATATTTTATTTTATTATATTATGTGTCTGAAACTATAGCCATTTTCAGTATCCCAGAGTATATATTTTATGTCTACCTTTATTCTAAACATTTCTAAGTATCTGTGGAAATTACTTAATGGATGTTTGTAGTTTTTAGATATTCTTCTGAACTAAATAGCTTGATAACTTATATCCTATGTGAGAAAAGTTTGCTGCCTGGTGATGGCAAAAGATGCAAAGTCAATTATCTGAGATTCTTTTCCAGCCTTTGAGAAGGATGTCTCTCACCCATGGAGTCTTCTGAAGTTACCCATCTTCATAGTGATTGGCCAGGTTGTCTCATAGAGTCTATGACCATTTGGCAAGTGTTGAAAACCCCTGAAACTGCACTACTGGATTCATCCCTGGGTACACTGAAGAATTTAAGCATCTAATGAACCTAAAAAGAAAACAAAAATCATGCCCCAAACTTATCACAACCAATGTCATGCTTATGTTCCAGGATTAATAATAACAAGATCAGACCTGGGAGACAGACACTCTACTTCTGAATAACAAGGTTCCAGAATTGTCTGGAAAATAACATGCTTCCAGGAGATAAACCATGCTCCATATCCTCTTTACTGCTTTGTGAGAGGATTCATTCACTGTTCACACGACCCTCGGGAACACGTTGAAGGCCAAATAATGGCATTAATTTTTCCCGGAGTTTAGGCAGATTATTAAAGATAAGTGACATATAGAGAGAATAAAGACATGGATATAAGGCATAAGAGACAAAGGCTCTGATGTTATATGTCACTGAGGAATTCTCAGTGAGAAGAGAGCAGTAAGTTGGACTTGGAGCTCATCCTGTCCATCCTAGAGCATGCCAGGAGGAGGGTACATGGCTGAGTCTCTACAAGACAGGTGAAGGGGCTGGGTCTCCAAGCACTAATCTCACGCCCTGCTGGGGCTAATCCTATGCTTCTTGGGGCTGACTCCATCACCAAATTGGCTTCAGCAATATCAAGAAATAGAGCATCCGGGTTCCAAAGAGTGATATTGGAGGGTATATTATCAAGTCTAGGAACTGAATGTTGCCAAAATGGTTTGGCTGGACCAGAAGGAAAAGAAAGAAGTAAGCAAACATCCTGAATAAGCGTCCATGTTTCCGTCCAATCTTCACCTGAGAAAACGGACAAGAATCACAGAGGTGTCAGGCCTGAAAGTACTTGGTAAAGAGAGTTGCCTCTGAAAATCAGAGGAGACGGTTTAAATGGCATGTGTCTGTTTTTTTGCTTCTGCAGGGGAACTTTCTCTTGTACCTACTGGACCGTTGCATGAGCCCAGATGCTAGAATTTCCTTCACCACCGCAACACATTAATACTAATTGTCTTGTTAATTAGAGAAGAGATTTGGTTATAATTTTCTGTCTGCTTAAACATGGCTCTTCACCTCAGAGCCATCTTGCCAGAGACGATCTGAAGAGGGAATAACGTTCTTTACCTATACTGTGTTCTCTATGTTAAACCCTCTGACTCTGTCCTCTAGTAAGAAGACAGATGTGAATAAGTGAGAACATATGTGCCTGTCCATTTGTCTGGCCACCTATGCTTTGCTTTCAAAGAAAGAGGACTTATAATTTCCTCCTACTCAGTTATCCCTCCCCCCATATTTTATGTTCTTCCTTCCATCAAATGGACATTACAGATCACTACCCTTCCTCCCATTTAGTAGCTAAGGATAGGTTATGTGTATATTCTCCAGGGTGAGTTTAGTTCTTCTTCCTCTCTGGAGTTCCAAACAATAATTATACTGTTTTTTCTTTCTCTTCGGGGCTGCTTTACGCTTTGAACCAGCTCTCAAAAGTTTCCCAAGCCAATATAAGATTGGCTACATCTTTCTCAACACCACTGATGCTACAGCTGTGCAGATTTCAGGGAGAGAAGCTGATAGCCCCAGAAGCCATTAACTTTCTTTTCCAAAAATCACCTTTCTCATTAGATTTGAAAAATGTGTTTGAGAACAGCAGCTTATGGCAGTTGACTAGATAAAACTTCAGGAAAGATAGTACACACAAGGAAAGGTGAGACAAATTGCAGTGATAAGGTATGTCAGCAGAGGGCTGATGCTGCAAGAATATAGTGTCTTTGTATCTGTGGCCATTCATTAAGCGAGGTTGTGTCAGGGCTGCTGGCATAGAGAAATGAAGACTCCCGCACACCCAGCAGCACTGGAATATAATCACTGGTACTTCTGGATTTCTGTATCCTTCCCTCCGTCTCTTCAGTGGCACTGATAATGTTCCCTTGAAAAATATATATGCCAGAAAAATTGTTTTGAGGATAGTCATTTTAACAAGCAATTCATATGAAAGTAACCACTCACCCACATTATAATAGGAATAATTCTGCCTCGGAAAAAAAAATCTGATTAACCCTGAATAATCATGAAACTCCAATGGTGTCTTATTAGCTTAAGGAATATTAAATATAGTCGTGTTTCGCAGGAGGAATGGTGATCAGAAGAAAAAGAAAATGTTTAAAATGAAAAAAAAAAGAATCCCTGTTTTCAATTGTAAGTTACAATCACTGTATAACAGAACACATTCTTTTGCAATAATGTCAGTGTTTGATTCCTCACTTTTACTACGGAAAGATTGGCAGGTTTCTATTGATAACAGAAATATCTGCATAATCCACAAAAAATAACATTTTTTGTTACTTTAGGTAAAGCCGATTCTTACCTAATAGGGTTTTCCAAGGTTTGTGTCCTATATCTGGAGGGTGTTTAGAATCTCTGTCCGTGAGATTTCTCTTGTAAAAAGCACTACTTTCAGACTAAACGTTAGTAATAGGAATTGGAGGTAAAAGAATTGCATTTGAAAAGATCAAAACTCTCAAATGTGATTATGGATAAATCAGAAAAGGGCTTCCTCACCCTTCCCCAACACAACCCCCTCCCAGTTGCACACTCACATATTCTGACTTTGAGAGGGTGCCTTCACCCCTGTTTCTGGCTAAGGTCTCTGTTTTTGCAGTAGTTTCCAGTCTTCTGCACCCAGTCAAAAATTTGCTTCTGCAGATGAGCTTTAGAATGTACCTGAAGAAGGCGATGGCAACCCACTCCAGTACTCTTGTCTGGAAAATCCCATGGATGGAGGAGCCTGGTGGGCTGCAGTCCATGGGGTCGCTAGGAGTTGGACACGACTGATCAACTTCACTTTCACTTTTCACTTTCATGCATTGGAGAAGGAAATGGCAACCCACTCCAGTGTTCTTGCCTGGAGAATCCCAGGGACACGGGAGCCTGGTGGGCTGCCATCTATGGGGTTGCACAGAGCCGGACATGACTGAAGCGACTTAGCAGCAGCAGCAGCAGAGGATTGTTACATGAACGTGCAAAGATACTATAATATCCTTCACCATTATAGCACACAGATAAAAAGCAACACAAAATATCTTGACCCACAGCTCTCTCAAGCTAATGTTCTATTTCTCTGGTCTCTTTCGAAAGATGCCATAACCTGCTAGAAAATGGAAACTGAAGCAAACTCAAGAGGCTAGTGCTTTCATAGGATGTGAGACCAGGAAAGGGAAGGGAAGAAAAAATGTTCCAAAGAAAGAGAGACAAATGTAAGATTATAGTTTATCCAGCAGCTTCATAAGGAGATACAGCTGATTCTGGTTGCATAGAATATCTTCAGCCAGCCAAAAACATCTTATCTGAGAACAATTCATTAGAAAGAGGGTGGGAGGGGTTTCTTTAAGGCTTCTATTACATCTCCCCTCCTTAATGGCCAAGATTGCTCTCACAAAGAATAAATGCCAACATACTTTCGTATTAAGTCATTTGGACCATCGGGAAGTCACTGAATAATCAGAATGCCTGATATATGGGAATTCATCTTGGTCCCAAAGTAAAGGCAGGAGTCAGGGTCAGGGTGTGTCGCTTCAGGTGTGGTCAGGTGACATTAGCCTTGAGCAGAGTCTCCTGAACTGCAAGGAGCTCAAACCAGTCAGTCCTAAAGGAAATCAGTCCTGAATATTCATTGGTAGAACTGATCCTGGAGCTGAAACTCCAATAATTTGGCCACCTGATGCAAAGAGTTGACCCACTGGAAAAGACCCTGATGCTGGGAAAGATTGAAGGCAAAAAGGAGGAGGGGACAACAGAGGATGAGATAATTGGATGCCATCACCGACTCAATGGACATGAGTTTGAGCAAACTCTGGGAGATAGTGAAGGACAGGGAAGCCTGGTGTGCTGCAGTCCATGGGGTCACAAAGAGTTGCACTTAACTTAATGACTAAACAACAACAGCATACACTTTGTGCCTAAAACTTGCACTTATTGTTTTAATAACTTTGTTGAAGTATAATTGGCATATAAAAGACATACACACATTTAATGTATAAAGTCGGATGAGTTTGGATACAGACATACACTCATCCAATCATCACCACTGTCAAAATAATAAACACATTCAGACCCTCTAAACACTTTCTCCTCCCTCCCCACTTGTGTGTGTGTATGTGTGTGTTTTGTGTGGGAAAGACACTTCACATGAAATCTACCCTCTTAACAAATTTTTAAATGTGCAACATTTTAAAAAAATAGACAGTATCTTGTAGAACAGATGTATAGAACTTATTTGTCTTGTGTGTGTTCTTAATGTGACAAGTAAGCTCATTATAAAAATCACTTGCTGTAGTAAACTATAGAAACAATCTAATCTTTTATTGTCAAACAAATACATTTGAAAATAATTATACAATTTAATATAGAACAACTTGGGTATACCAATCTTGAGAATGTAGTGACAGGTGAAAAAAGCAATTTGAAGAATTGTGTATTTTCTAATGTACTCTAGATGGCTTTCTTGTTGGCTCAGACAGTACACAATCTGCCTGCAATGCAGGAGACCCAGGTTCAATCCTCGGGTCAGGAAGATCCCCTAGAGAAGGCAACCCACTCCTGTATTCTTGCCTGGGAAATCCCATGACGAGAAGAATCTGGCAGGTTACAGTCCGTGGGGTCACAAAGGGTCGGACACGACTGAGCGAATAACACTACATTACTATGTAGATGGTCGTGGACAATGATATCCAAATAATAATAAACTGGCCTGGAAAGAAATGTGCTATATTTAGCATAATATTACTTCTTTGTACTGACAGAAACACGGGCAGGTAGGTAACAAATAGAATTCAATTACATTTGTAATATTTTATTTCATTAAAGAGAGTCTTGGCAGGAAAAGGAGCTTGCTTTAAAAAGCATTTTTAAAAGCTGTACAAGTAGAAAGAAACTAACACTTATCAATGGCTTACTATATGCCAGTTTTCTGATTATTCAGATCATTGATTTCAAAGGCAGTATGCCTGGGGTTGAATCCTGCTTCTGCCATGTAGTTAACAGATTGTTTTGAACAGTTAGGTAGCTTTCCTATGATCTGATCTGTTTGTCTATAAAACAATGATAGTAAGAACACCAACCTCCTAGTATTGTTGTGATAATTTAATTATAAGATTTATTTACACAGTGTTCTATGTAGTGCCTGGTAGTAACAATGATTCAGTAAATGTGAGTTGTTATCATTAGTCTCTGAACCCAGACGGTCTTTCTCCAGAGCCTCACCACGGAAGCTAAGGAGCAAATCAGACTGAAAATAATTATAATCAGGATTCACCTTTTATTTTTTTCATCTTAAAAATACACCCACTGTTGATGAGGTCATTAGCAGGAGGAGGTGCAGTCTCTTCTTGATTAATCAGCACAGGGCCTTCAGCATAGGTCAAGCTTGTGAGCTGTTTTCTATCAACTGATACAAAATTTCATGTCTATGAATCTGAGCACATTTAAATGAAACATTTCATCAAAGATCCTTGCACATCATCACATCAAAAGTTAAAACATTTCAAAACCCTTCGTGAATGCAGTGATATTCTTGCAGAGTCTAAATGACACGGGAACTAAGATGAATTATCAAACTGCAAATAAAAGCATCCATTACCTGTCATATCAGCATGAAGACTTTATAGTCACCAGTTGAAGAAATTGCAGACAAAGGCTCTATAAATATGTAATGCAAAATTTGCTGAATTTGTGTCCATTTCCTAAATGTATACTTACTTTTTTTTTCTTATACGTTTAAATATACAGCAGACTTGAAGGTTAAGAAAGAGATAGGGAAGGTTTTTGCAAGAATAGTTTAAACTCAGAAGACTGTTCTCTGCCTGGCCTAGTTACCACATTCTGCTGAGGTAGCATTTCCTCAGTACTCGTCCTTGCGAACACATGCTCTTGTATTTATTCCCCAGGTTTTTTCAGTTCAACTTTTACAGGGTTTCCTTCTCTAATTCCTTAGGGGCCACCTGGCCTCCTTTCAGACTAAATGCTTGCAGACTGCGAGACAAGGTGAGCTGGTAGGTAGCTCTGCTCAGAGATGCTCTGCCTTGCTTCCATAACATGACTGCAGGGACCACTGGGCAATAGAACACAGCCCCTCCTGGGTTCAGGCTCAGTTTAATCCATCCCACTAGTATAGCCTGTCTGGCTGTGTTTCTTGTTTGATAAAACTAGAAAAGTGTAGGATGTTTCATTTGCTCGAGGAGGAATTTCATTTGCTCGAGACACAACCAAATTCCAGACACAACTCATTTTGATCTGAGAGTGAAAGTCACTTCGGTTGGTGTTCTCTTCTCTGTATGGATCGCTAAATCAAAAAAAGAATGAAAGACACAAGAGAAGTTGGCCGAATGTCAGGTGTGATACATATATATTAATACTTACTATTGTCAAATAGTAAGTACTTGACACAGTCCACACCCTTGTCTAACTCAATGAAACTAAGCCATGCCATGTGGGGCCACCTAAGATGGGCGGGTCATGGTGGAGAGGTCTGACAGAATGTGGTCCATTGGAGAAGGGAATGGCAAACCAATTCAGTATTCTTTCCTTGAGAACCCAATGAATAGTGTGAAAAGGCAAAATGATAGGATACTGAAAGAGGAACTCCCAGGTCAGTAGGTGCCTAATATGTTACTAGAGATCAGTGGAGAAATAACTCCAGAAAGAATGAAGTGATGGAGCCAAAGCAAAAACAATACACAGTTGGGGATGTTACTGGTGATAGAAGCAAGGTCCGATGCTATAAAGAGCAATATTGCATAGGAACCTGGAATGTCAGGTCCATGAATCAAGGCAAATTGGAAGTGGTCAAACAGGAGATGGCAAGAATGAGTGTCAACATTCTAGGAATCAGCGAACTAACATGGACTGGAATGGGTGAATTTAACTCAGATGATGATTGCTGTGGGCAGCAATCCCTCAGAAGAAATGGAGTAGCCACCATGGTCAACAAAAGAGTACGAAATGCACTACTTGGATGCAATCTCAAAAACGACAGAATGATCTTTGTTCATTTCCAAGACAAACCACTGAATATCACGGTAATCCAAAGCTATGCCCCAAACAGTAATGCTGAAGAAGCTGAAATTGAGCAGTTCTATGAAGACCTATGGAGAAGGCAATGGCACCCAACTCCAGTACTCTTGCCTGGAAAATCCCATGGATGGAGGAGCCTGGTAGGCTGCAGTCCATGGGGTTGCTGAGAGTTGGACACGACTCAGTGACCTCCTTTTCACTTTTGACTTTCATGCATTGGAGAAGGAAATGGCAACCCACTCCAGTGTTCTTGCCTGGAGAATCCCAGGGAAGGGGGAGCCTGGTGGGCTGCCATCTATGGGGTCACACAGAGTTGGACATGAAAGAAGTGACTTAGCAGCAGCAGCAGCATGAAGACCTACAAGACCTTTTAGAACTAACACCCCAAAAAGATGTTCTTTATATTATAGGAGACTGGAGTGCTAAAGTAGGAAGTCAAGAAACACTTGGAGTAACAGGCAAATTTGGTCTTGGAGTACAGAATGAAGCAGGGCAAAGGCTAATAGAGTTTTGCCAAGAGAATACACTAGTCATAACAAACACTCTTTTCCAACAACACAAGAGAAGACTCTACACATGGGCATCACCAGATGGTCAACACTAGAATCAGATTGATTATATTCTTTGCAGCCAAAGATGGAGAAGCTCTATGCAGTCAGCAAAAGCAAGACCAGTAGCTGACTGTGGCTCAGATCATGAACTCCTTATTGCCAAATAAAGACTTAAATTGAAGAAAGTGGGGAAAACCACTAGACCACTCAGGTAAGACCCAAATCAAATCCCTTATGATTATACATTGGAATTGAGAAATAGATTTAAGGGCCTAGATCTGATAGCCAGAGTGCCTGATGAACTATGGAATGAGGTTCGTGACATTGTACGGGAGACAGGGATCAAGACCATCCCCATGGAAAAGAAAT